>JAJIBD010024729.1:0-103601 GCA_021461705.1 Cryptotis parvus | reverse complement strand
AACAAAGAGTTCCCAGTTGGTGGTCATTCTGGGAGTTCTCTTCTTAAACTTTGCAGCCTTTTCTCCCCATTGCGGGAAGTAGAATTTTGCACAAAGGAGATGGTGGTCCGATCCTGTTTGGAATTTGGGGGACGAAGCAACATAGGTCAAACAAAGCGTCGATTGAAGATGATGTGGTCGATTTCATTGTGGAACTGTCCACCAGGAGATTCCCATGTCCAACGTTCCACTTCAGCCTTCTGGAACTGTGAGTTCCCATGAATGGTCTTGGAGGACATGATGAACTCAGATAGTCTCGCACCCTATTCATTCCATTCTAGGCCATGGGTCCCGATGTGGAGTTCTTCAGCCGATCTTCTCAGTCCTATCTTGGCATTAAAATCACTGACTATGATCTTGTAGAAGGTGTGATCTTTTTTATAGAACTCCTCCAGTTCCATGTAGAATTTCTCAGTTTCATCTCCTTTCTATGTGGATGTTGGTGCATAGACAATGAAGATAGAAATTGCTGGCAGCGGGCCACATCTCTTCAAGTGTAATTGTCCTATCCGTTTGTTAGTCATTCAAATGAATCAATGTTGATGGCCATGTTCGTGTTGACAAGACTCCAATGCCACCCACGCCTCTTTCATTGCATGTTCCAAGGAACAATTCTTCTCTGGTGTCAAATACAGCATGATGCAACTGGCGCCTCCTCGCTCTCAGTCAGACCAATGATGTCGTACTTGATCTTTTGCGCTTACACCATCAGATCCTTAATATATGCTTCCGATACCAGCCGTATGTGCATTGAAAGTACAGATAGTCATTTTAGACTTCTTCGTTTGGCAGCCTAGGATGGCCGTGGAAATTTTATCAGGCACTGCTTGTTCGCCTTTCTTACTGCTGCTGTATTAAGGGCTCTTTTGGGGTCAGGAAAATAAACATTTTTGTTACTGGTTTTGGCATATCGAACATGCATTGGACAACTTGCCAGTCTCTGCCGTGCGCGGGCACTATACTCTCATTACTTTGTGAGGCTCTCTCAGAGGGGTGGGTAGAATATTCACGATAATTTTGAGGTAATCGTGCAACGGGGAAAAGCTGGTTTTTGCTCTGCCAGGTGTATCTGAGATTAAAAAATGTTTTAATAACATTTTGGCCTAAGATTTAAACTTAATTCCTTTTCTTGGTGTTGGGTTGGGATGGGGGTGGGGTTGAACACGCAGTGGTGCTCAGGGTTCTCTCCTGGCTCTGCACTTCGGGATCACTCCTGCAGGATTCATATCTGGTGCTGGGGATGGAACCTAGGTCAATTGCATTTAAGGCAAGCATGCTACCTGCTCTACTATCTGTTCAGCCCCTAGGCTTAGTTTTGATTTATCAGATAGAAATTCGAAATTATAGAGCAGGAGCTAAGGAGGAAAGCACCAGGTCTCAGGTAGCTAAGCATACCCAAGGAATAGGAAGCCAATCAAAATGTAGAAGGGGATACCTGGGGTAAGAATTTGGCAACAAATAAAAGGCAACAAATAAAAGGCAACCCCAGAAGGAGAGAAGAGCTTTCTCTTTCTCTGGCCAGCTGCTCCCAACCGCCTCCCTCTCTTTCTCCTTGGATCAGGTAGGGCAGCATGTCCAGGTACAGGGGCCCAGTACTGATAGGCCATGGTAGGCCAGGCAAGGACTGGTACAGGAAGGGCCAGTTTGGATGCCTTGGATAGCCCAGTTTCAGGCAGGGCATGGATGCCAGGTACAGGGCAAGGTACTGAGCACCGGAGTCTCACCCACATGAACAGGGTAGAGGCTGGAGACTAAGGAAAGCCGGGACAGGACAACAGAGACCACAGGGGGTACAGTTGGGAGGCCCAGCAGCAGGCACTGAGAGGGCAGCACAGGAACACGACCACATCATGGTTGTGGGATGTGAGCAGACTGCTTGAGACAGGACTAGGAATTCATTCATGGGTAACAGAGAGGGTAGACATTTGGGGAAGGGACCTGGAAACCTCTGTACATTAAACTGACTTTCAGCTTTCTGAGTTTTGTATGTAGTTGTTTCATACAATCCTCAAGAACCCACTAGTACAGGTGAATCCATTTCGCGTTAACAAAATCTCATTTGTTTTGATTTTATTTAAAACATTAATAAATAACTGTTGTAATTCTTACATGATCTCAAAAAGCTGAACATGATTAGGAAAACTATTTCTGCACTGAAAGGTTTTTGTACTGCGTTTCTTATGTTTTACCCTGTGTATCTATCTGAGTAGTATGCCTGGAATTAAATTTTCAAGTTTGGGAACTTTAGAAAAAATCAAAAGTATATTGTTAAGTGAATTAAGAAAATACTATGAATTACAGGCGTTAGTAACAATTATGCATAAGCACATGTACACATTTGGTGATATTTTAAAGGTATATAAATAAGGACTAAGTTGAAAATTCAATATATAGGCAATAATTCAAAATATTAAGAATGCATTCTACCTAAAAAACTTTCATTTAACCTGTACTTATTGAAAAGTTACTTCAGAGGATGGAGAGATATTCAGAGGTTAAAGCCCTTGCTTTGTTTGCATGAGGCCAGACTGGGTTTGATGCCCAGCACCTATATGGTCCCCTAAGCCCCTCTGGGTCTCATTCCTGAGCTCAGAGTAAGGACAAAAGCCCTCAGCACTGCTAGGTGTGGCCCAACCACTCTCCTGCTTCCCTCCCCGCAACTACTTAAAGTAATTTTTATATTAAAACTTTTTAAGGCATGCTTAAGTTTATACTTAAAAAAGGAAAAAAATAGGCAAGATCATTGTAACTGAAGAATTTTGTCTAGAAAAATGAGCTAATAGGCAGGGATGTGGGGGTTGAAGGGTCTCAGGAACCAGTTGGGGAAATAGGCTCTGTGGTGTTGAGTATAGTGTGGGAACAATGTATGTATGAAAAGTATGATTAGGGGCCGGAGCAATATCACAGCCGGGTAGGACATTTGTCTTGCACATGGCTGACCCAAGTTTGATCCCCAGCATCCCATATGGTCCCCTAGCACCACCAGGAGTAATTCCTGAGCAAAGAGCCAGGAAGTAACCTCTGAGCGTCACTGGCTGTGACCCAAAAAAGCAAAATAAAAAGTAGGATTAGCAGTATTACAAATCCTGACATCTCAGTAAAAATGGTAAAATTAAGAAGTGAAACATGACCTTGTATCAGGAGGTCTTGTCAAAGGTGGAGATTATCACAAATGTGTGGGAGTCAGAGGCTAGGTAAGACAGAAAATGGAACAGTGTGCTAACAATTGTCGAGGGTGCTAATACCAACCTAGAACTGAGCATTAAATACACGCAAAAGATACACATGCCAACGCTTTAATGTATGTTCTGTAATCCATAGTCTGGAAGGGAAGGAAAAGAGAAAGAGAGAGAGGGAAAAGACATAAAGAACCTGCCATAGAGGCGGGCTGGGGGAGGGGGAGGAAACCGGGGATGTTGGTGGTGGGAGATGGGCACTGGTGGAGGGATGGGTGCTGGAACACTGTATAACCAAAACCCAAATATGAACTTTTTAATTGTATATCTTTATAATTGTATATCTCACAGTGGTATAATAAAATACTTAAAAATAAAAAAAGAAAAATAAAACTTGCTTCAATTCAAATATGCTTTATGGTGGCTGAAAAATAGCATGGACTAACCATGTTTTCTGTATGTAGAAGATCCAGGTTCAAATCTCAACACTGTGACACAAAGAGGGACCCCAAACCCCAATCAGATGTGACTCACAAATTCCCCAAATGTGTGTGTATACACTCCCCAAGTATATATGTGAGTGTGTATGTGTGTGAGCGCATGACTTAATTCACTCAAGCAAAACAATTTTAAGTACTGGAAGTACTTAGGTATTACGTTTTACTGTGAGTTAAGAACCACATTATACTACTGTAACATGCACTGCTACATACAGATGATGTGCACACATACGTGTAGAAGCGTGTGCAGTGAAATGTGTGATTGTGCATATATCATCATATATTTTACAATCTGGGGGCCATGCATGGCCCTATTCACATGTAACTCACGCATGCAACTATTTAAAATAGAAATGTCTAGAGTTTTCTCAATTATAATTTTGGGTGAGTTTTTGAAATTACACTTATCATTTTACTGTTGTAACATGGGTTTATAACATCTTATGTTTCAAGTATCCTGTACCCATATACACTGCTCCAGGGTCATTCCCTAAATTCAGTTTCCTTCTATCACCACTTAATTGACCCATGTCCCTCTACTGCAGTGACACGTGAGTTCAGTGACAATAATATAAAGCTATGAAAGCTTGTCAAATATACTATTCAAATTATAGACATAGAAAATATTCAATTTTAATACATCTGGTATGTATTAATTGCTCATTAACTAAATTGCAATATTGTAACATTTCTAGACATCTAGAACGTATTTAGTATATCTCTAATGCTAAAAACTGTTATATCATTAGTTATTAGACTGCAACATTCTTTGTTGCTTATTGCACCAACAGAATGTGTTTCAATAACTTAATTGATATGTGCATCTTAACTGCAATGACTTATAAGATTTTCTCTCTATTTTTTTTATTGGCACCACAACCAAGTTGGTCAGGTCTGACTCCTGGCTCTGTGCTCAGGGATCACTCCTGGTGGACTTAGGAGACCATAAATGCAGAGATTTACCAGATCAGCCACAAGCAAGGCAAGCATCATATTAACTGTACTCTCTCTTCAGCCCCTGAGATTTATTTTGCATGTACATTTCATCCTAGGTTTCTAAGAAGAAATAAAACTCTTAGTTGAATATTTTTTAAAATGTTATTTGATATTAGTTTTCACTTACAAAATATTTGATCTTATTACTAAAACTCACACACATAAATCAGAAGTGATTATATAATCTATAAGAAAAATACATAATGAAATTCCTCTCACTATTACTCAAGAAAATTATGAGCCTTCATTTGCATTTTTTGAAAAAATTATACTACTCTGTAACTAATTGAACTAATTTGGTAAAAATCATAAATATCTATTCATTATTTAAAAAACACTACCACTTACATGGGTAGATGTACATTAAGGAAGGTTAAATAGCTGTCTGGTATGTTTAATTTTATGTCAAATTCAACCCTGTAATGCTTATATTTAATATGATGCCTATCTCTTGAGGATATCAAGACAAGATTAATATTGATATTTGTGGACTTCAGTAAAACTGATTGGCTCCCTCATGCATGCTTGTGGGATTCAACCAATCTACTTAGGCCAAAAACAGAACAAAAGGCAGAGGAAAGGGGAATTTGTTCTTTGAGCCTGGATGTTGAGCCGAGACAGTTTTTGTTCTGACTCTGGACAAGTATTTATACCACGGAGACACTAATTTTGCAGACAAATCAACTTTCTTGCTAAAGTTGTTTAGCAGACAACAGTTCATTCGACCTGTAATCTCCAGAAAAGTATTCCATGACTCAAACTCTAAGTATCTAGAGAAATCTTTCTATAAATATGGAATTACTTTACAAAGAAATACATGATACAAGTAATTTAATAGTGATTTCTACTCAATAAGATTCTTCATTTTCAAAGTAGGGGCAACACCATATTCTCAATATTCTACTATAGCTTGAAGACAAGGAGAGAGATGTTTGCTATACAACAGAAAGTAGGGCAAGAGTGAGGTGAAAATAACAGATCAAATCAACAACACGAAGAAAAGATGGATGGGTAACTTTTTGGGTAATAAGGGATGTTCTAGTCCAGTCTAGTCCTGGACGAGAACAGAATTTCAGACTGTTCAAGAAAAAACGTTTAAAAACAGAATTGTCTTGATATACACTCAGGCTATGATTTGACATTATGTGAGCCAGCTCACATGTGATTAGGGTCTTACAGTCATGTAAGAAAAAAAGATTGATTAGGATGTTCACTACCATGAAATACAAATAGTCTCTGGAATATATTGGTAATCTGGTACACTGCCACAGTGTCACAAAACCCATGTTTGTCTTTTCTCCTTCCCAGGTACTTTTAACTTGATATAATTGTTGGGTCTCAAAATCCTAGTCTTCTACTCTTATCTCCCTAAGTCAAGGAAAAGGTCCTTAGGGGCTTGGGAATAAACATCTCTTGAAATATGGTGTCATTAGAGCTGTTTAAGCACAAGTGAAGATCTGTTTAAAATTCTTTTTTTTCACTGCTACTCTCTTGTTCTCTTTTTTGGGTGAGCTAGAGCTCACCCTTCTCTCTCCATATAATCATCATAAGCACATGTCCAGCACCAGAGGAATGAGCCATCTAACTCCTAATGTATTTCCCGAGGGGCAGATCTCATGGGGGGGGGGTGGATACATTAGGAGTTAGATGGCTCATTCCTCTGATGCTGGACATGTGCTTATGATGATTTTATGGACAGAGAGACAAGGGTGAGCTCTGGTGAGATCTGCCCCTCGAGGTGTTCCAGGTGTGGCTGTGGTGCCCGGCTGCATTGGCAGGTGGCAGACAGGAGACAGGTTTGTCTACACCCAGGGTTCTTCCCCGTGGGCCTGGATGGTTGATGGTCTGACACAGAAAAAGACAGGGCCCCTGGGATGAACCCAGAGCCACGGCAGAGCCTGGCAAGCTACCTGTGGTGTATTCGATATGCCAAAATCAGTAACAATAATGGACCTCACTCCCAATGAATGGAGACGTTACTGGCACCCGCTTGAGCAAATCAATGAACAACAGGAAGACAAGTGATACAAGTATTTCCCCCTAACCCACCAATATCTTCATGCTTATTACCTCTATTATTCTAATTCCACAATTTGATTAAGCATGGAATAAAATAATTTGAGAGAAGGAAGACATTATGTCTCTGAGAAAATTCTATCAAGCAGCTGAATCCTGAGAGATCAGAATAATTGAATACATGTGTTTATATTCTTTCCTAAAAGCTCTGACCCCAAAATGAACATGTGAAAATCGACAATAACAGATGAGAAATATCATACTGGGTGTGGTTCCCAAATGAGAGAAATAAAAAGTAAAAGAAAAATCATAGATGGGAGAGTGGTAAGTAACCTTCAGGCTAGAAAATGTCAAAATTCAAGCTCTCATTAGGGTTGCCAAACAAATTCATAGTAGAGACTGTTGCAAAGGTAGAAGATTTTAGATTCTAGATTATTTTGAGAATGAGGGAAGGTGGTGAGGCTGGAAACAGCATTAGATGAATGTTTAATTACAAATGCTGAGCACTTTATTAATGTGTACATAGAGAAATTGCCTCTTACCCAAACATGCAGAAGTCAGGTGGTTCCAAAAGCAGAGATGCAGGGCTAGACCTACTTTCTACAGGCATGGCAGGCTCTGCCGTGGGCCAGCTGAACAGCAGTGTTGCTGCACAGATATTACAGTGGTCTCCACTCCCAATGTTTCACTTGACATCTTTGTCCTCCAGAAAGAAGAATGAATACAACTTTTGGTAGAAATGCAGAGGCACAACAGGATTGGGAGAAATGACAGATACAGGCATTAAGAATGATTCTGAATGTTAAGATATATAAGCTATATATAAGAAAAAAAACAGCCAACCCCATTAGAAAATGGGGGAGAAGAGATGAACAGAAACTTTGACAAGGAAGAAGTCCGAATGGCCAAAAGGCATATGAAAAAATGCTCATCATCACTAATCATCAGAGAGATGCAAATCAAAACAACAATAAGATATCACCTCACACCACAGAGAATGGCCCATATGCAAAAGGGTAAAAGCAACAAGTGCTGGCGTGGATGTGGGGGAAAAGGGGACTCTCATACATTGTTGGTGGGAATGTCGACTTGTACAACCTTTCTGGAAAACAATATGGACATTCCTCCAAAGACTAGAAATTGAGCTCCCTTTGACCCAGCCATACCGCTCCTGGGAATATACCCTGAAAAGCCAAAAACACACAGCGGAAAAACAATCCACACTTTTATTTTCATAGCAGCACTATTCACAATAGCCAGAACCTGGAAACAACCAGTATGCCCGAGAACTGATGACTGGATAAAGAAAATGTGGTACATCTACACAATGGAATACTATGCAGCTGTCAGAAAAAATGAAGTTATGAAATTTTCCTATAAATGGATTGACATGGAGAGAATCATGTTGAGTGAAATTAGTCAGAAGGAAAGAGAGAGACATAGAATGACTGCATTTATTTGCATGACATAAATATACCAGGTGATCTTACCAAAAGTGGAAATTACCACAAGCGTGTGGGAGTCAGAGGGTTGGTTAGATAGAGAAGGGAACATGTGTGAATAAATGTCTAAAGGTCTGATACCAACATAGAACTGAGCATTAAATACAGACAAATATGCAAATGATGGCTTCTAAGTGATGCGTAGTGCAACCCACAATGTGTGGGAGAAGGAGAGAGAGAGGGAGAGAGGAGATAAAGAACCTGCCATTTAGGCAGGACGTGGGAGGGGGGGGGAATTGGGGACATGGGTGGTGGTTGAGGGGCACTGGTGGAGGGCGGGGTGCTGGAACACTGTGTGACTGAAACCCCCAAGCGTGAACAACGTTGTAATTGTATATCTCACGGTGGTATAATAAAATGTTTTAAAAAAAAGAATGATTCTGAATGTTAAGATGCCCACTGGCCATCCTACAATAAAATGCACCAAATTACAAGACTGTTCAAATTTATAAGGATGTTACATTTGTGTGTGCATGTGTGAGTTTTATTAATGGAGGGGAGAACTGAGGTTCCAGCCACAGTGGGGGGCTGTGCTATGAGCATCCTTCTGTTCAGGGTTCACTCCTGGTGGTGCTCAGGAGGTTGTGCTTGGGATTAAACCACGGTCAGCTGTGTGCAAGGCAAGCAATTTAACCATGATCCTATCTCTCCAGCCCTGACATTTAATTCTTAAGTTGTATCTCACACAAGTATCAGACAAATTTGATATACTTAAGATTAACTGGGATTTTTAGATATTATTTTCCAACAACTTTTGTTTAATTTTGGGTCAGACTTGACAATGATAGGAGTTATTCCTGGTTCTGCACTTAGGAATTGCTTCTGGTAATGTTAAGGGGGATCATATGGGATGTTGGGTATCGAACCACCCAGGCTGCTGCATGCAATGCAGCCTTCCTGCTTTTTAACCTTTACTCTTTTCTACAACTTTTCAATTACTCTTCTGTTTTCTTTGCTCCTCAGACATTCAAGCAGTTCCTTTTTAGTGTTTATTTCTCGTAATTTCTCTTGTTCATTACAAGCTATTTCTATATGGTATTATATTTGTTTTACATATTCTCAAGTCTTCCTACATTTATGGATAATGGGGAGCTATTTAATTGTACTATTTCCTGAAAATATCTTTGAAAGCTTTTTGTCTTCCCTTTACACATGGGAAATTAAATTCCAATAACTATGACAGTTTTCTGACAAAAGGGAACACAGATTAATATTTGGCAAAAATAAAGGAGGAAAAAGACCACAGAGAACAAAAACTAATGCCAGGATCAAATGATGTGATTTACAGGTAGAAAGGACCACTGATACCCATACACAACAACTGCTCAAAAGTCAAAATATTTTTATCATGGTACATCTTCAGAAAATTTTATAACTCTATGATGAAGAAGTTCTCAAATCTTCCAGAGTAGAGAGAAAAAAGGCAAGAAACAAGAGCTGAAAACAAGAATGTCATTAGATTTCACAGCCACTGTTCTGGAATATGAGGGATAATGCATATTTTAGGGAACATGATCTCCACTTCTGATCAGGGCCAGAGTGATAGTACAGCAGGTAGGGTCTTTACCTTGCACGTGACCCAGGTTAAATCCCCAGCATCCCATATGGTCCCCTGAACCTGATCAGGAATGAACCTGAGCACAGAGCCAGGAACATGCCCTGAGCACTGTCAAATGTGGCCCCTAGCCAATAAACATGATCAAAAAAGACCAAATCAGATACATATAGAACCCTAGATAATTTATCTCACATGATCTCTTACAAAATTAACCACAAGACAACTTTCATATTAAAAAGGGGAATACAAAAACCAATTGAAAAGAGATGGAGACAGCATTAAGAAAGTGCAAAGGGGTTTCTAAGTCAATAGCTGAGTGTAAACTAAAGTATCCAGAGGGAAGACAGTCTTGTAACAAGATTTTGAACGCAGAATCAGATGGGTTTAATTCCAGCAAGAGCTGCTCAGTGGGAGAGATGGATTACTTGGCTGATTGATCTGTAGACAACGAAGCAAGAACAAACAAACCAATAAAAACTAAGACATGATAAACTATGGTAAAGGATACCCAAGAAAAGGAAGGTCATTATCATGTATTCTAAAATGAGCGCATAATGCACCACCCCAAAATAAGTGGACAGGAAATGTCAGCATGGAAGAAAATTGTCAGAATGATAGAAAAAATCCAAAGTATAGTTGAATGTACCTATTGAGCTTTATAAAGTGATAGATTAACTTATACTTTAGCTTTTTCTAAGATTGCCAGGATCCCTGAACAAAGAGTCAGAAGTAAGCACTGAGCATTTCCAGGTATGGGCACAAAAAAAAAAGGAAGGAAAGAAGCGAGGGAAGGAGGGAAAGGAGAAAGAGAAAAGGACAGAGGAAAGATTCAGCCATGAATAGCAACTGAAAGTATGAACGTGAAGTGTGTACACATGCATTCATGTGTGCCTGTCTTCCAAACAAGCTGAAGCAGACAATATGAATTACATTTAAAGCATCATACAAAAGCAAAATACTAGCAGGTAAGGACGATGGCAGGGGGTGGGGGTCTTGGGCATGTTGGTTATGGAAGTTATGCTAACTTTGTGCACCAAAAATAATACCATTGTAACCACTTTACTCAATAAAGTAATTTTTTAAAAAGGAAATACAATATTAACAAACCTGCTAAAAATGCTGGAGAAAGAATGCAAGACTGAATCAGCTTTCCATTTGGGTTGCTTTGAAAGTATCATTAAATTCATGCACTACTTCAGAAGAATCAAAACTAGAGACGGTGATCTGCTTTCAGGGGATGGTTTCAACTGGAAAGACAGCTCAAAAATTCCAATCAATGATCGAGGCAGCAAAAGAGGTGCGGGCCCAAGGAGGGGCGAGGACACACAACGTAAGCTTTATATGAAAAGAAACAGCTTGGGTTTACCTATTCTTTTATTCGGCCTCTTTTCCTCTGTCACAGGCCTTTTGTGATTAACTGGCCAAAACTAAACTCCACCGAGTAGGCTAAGAGGGTGTCTGCAGTAATCATAAAGAGCGAAGAGGGCTCTTGAGAGGGAAGCAAAATGATAACAGCTCTCCTCATAAGTTTGGAGAGCAGTTTTTCGTCTTGCCTTCCACTTTCCACAGTGGATTAGAACAACAAAAAGAAAACTCCCATTTCCAACTACGCTTCTCATTTTGGAGCTTGCCGAGGGGAAGGAGGTGGCTTCCCTCCCTGCTCCCTGGAAGGGCTGTTTCTTCAAACAAATCAGTCTGCCTGCACAGCTAGTCGGCTTCTCGCACTGCTTCCCCTGATTATGAGAATGGTGTATCCTCCTAAAAGCTGCTCACTCTATGTACAGAGGATGAGGCCAGCTAAACACTCAGCCACTTTGTTCCCTAGAGAAGGCTCTCCCCTTTCTTGACTGAGATTTTCTGCTGGATACATTTGTTTTCTGGTCTAAATCAGAATTTTTTCAAAAGCAAGGACCACTAGTCAAAGTCATATTCTTTCCCTCTTCAGTTTATTTTGCTCTTATTTAAAAATAAATTAAATCTCTTTCAGGAATAACAGTGCTGCCAATTGACTGCTGCCTAGTTAACATTGACCCAGGAGAGTTTGTTAATAACTTTGCTTTAAAAATTGGAAACATAACTTTATTCTTCCATTTACTTTGAACTATCTTTCTCTTATTAAAGCTGTGTTCTTGTAAGATTTTTTAAAGTATTTTATTATACCACAGTGAGATATACAATTACAAAGATGTTCATATTTGGGATCTGGTCATACAGTGTTCCAGCACCCATCCCTCCACCAGTGCCCATTTCCCACCACCAACGTCCCGGTTCCCTCCTCCCAACCCCAGCCCACCTCTATGGCAGGTTCTTTATTTATTTCCCTTTATCTAGCTCTTTCTTTTTCCTTTCCTTCCAGATTGTGGATTATAGTACATACATTAAAGGGTTGGCATGTGTATCTTTTTGCCTGTATTTAATGCTCAGTTTTAGGATGGTATTTGTACTTTCCACAACTGTTAGCACACTGCTCCATTTTCTGTCTTACCTAGCCTCTGACTCCCACACATTTGTGATAATTTCCACCTTTGACAAGACCTCCTGATGCACATTTCACCTGATCTTGGATATTGGTATCATAATATGTACATATATATTTATGTCACGCAAATTAATGCAGTCATTCTATATCTGTCTCTCTCCTTCTGGCTAATTTCACTCAATATGATCTTCTCCATGTCCATCCATTTATAGGCAAATTTCATAACTTCATTTTCCTAACAGCTGCATAGTATTCCATTGTGTAGATGTACCAAAGCTTCTTTGTCCAGTTATCGATTCTCGGGCACTCTGGTTGTTTCCAGATTCTGGCATTGTGAATAACGCTGCTATTGTTCTTGTTAGATTTGCTGAAACCTTCCATTCTAAAATTTAGAGAGTCTGCTATCATTTAGAATTATTTCAAGAACTGAAAATGACACTTGAATAAAGAAAAACAGAAGTCTGCAACTATTGTTACTCACACCAAAGACAGAGGGAAGGCGCTTTCCCCTATCTGTAATGTGTATTATTTGCAGCCACATACAGTGTGTGATTATATAGAGGATATCCCCACTGGCTGATATTCTGCTGTCCTTCATGACACTCCAATAATACGTTTAACTTAGCATACACCAATTATAGTGCTGTAATCAATTATTGTAAATTGTTCAAGAATGGAGAACTCTGTTTTGGTGCAGAGTACTGAGCGGAGGCCTTGCGCATTTACCCATCTCCTGTCCTATTTGAGCCCTCTGCCACAACCATACTCTGCATGATATTCAACCAGGCTAAGAAGCATCCAAGCTTGATACCCCTCTTCGCTTTTATTGGAGCTGGAGGAACTGGTGCAGCGCTGTATGTCATGCACCTGGCCTTGTTCAATCCCGATGCCAGTTGGGACAGAAAGAATAACCCAGAGCCCTGGAACAAACTGGGTCCAAATGATCAATACAAGACACAGATACACCCGGCAGAACAGAAACCAGCTTTCCCCGTTGAACCCCCTGCATTCCATGGACCACGAGGAGCAACTTCCGACCCAAATCCACCATCCTGATGGAGCCTCGGAAGAGCCCAGAGAAACCCCCCACACCTTGCTGGCAGCGATCTTCACAATCCACACTCCACAGCTCATAAGATCTCCACCCAGAAAATTAATCCAGTCTCCAGCCCGGCTTGTCAGAAACCCAGCCTACAAGGACCCACCCTGCAGAGACCTGCCCTTCAGAGGAGAGAGTATTTCAAGCCCAGGATCGCTTGAGCCTAAGACAGATACACCTGGCAGAGCAGAAAACCAGCTTTTCCCTTTGCATGCAGCCGCTGTGTGGCCATGCGATTTACCTCCAAATTACCCTGAATATTCTACCCACCCCTCTGAGAGAGCCCCCACAAAGTAATGAGAATATAGCGCCCACACGGCATAGCCTGGCAAGCTGTCTGATGCGTGTTCAATATGACAAAACCAGTAACAGAAATGTTTATTTTCCTGAACCCGAAAGAGCCCTTAATACAGCAGCAGGAAAGAGCCCTAAGCACCACTGCGTGTTCAACCCCACCCCCATCCCAACCCAACACCAAGAAAAGGAATTAAGCTTAAATCTTAGGCCAAAATGTTATAAAAACGTTTTTTAATCTCAGATACACCCGGCAGAGCAGAAACCAGCTTTCCCCGTTGAGCGATTTACCTCCAAATTATCATGAATATTCTACCCACCCCTTTGAGAGAGCCTCACAAAGTAATGAGAGTATAGCACCTGCATGGCAGAGCCTGGCAAGCTGTCCAATGTGTGCTTGAATGTATGCCAAAACCAGTAACAAAAATGTTTATTTTCCTGACCCCAAAAGAGCCGTTAATACGGCAGCAGTAAGAAAGGTGAACAAGCAGTGCCTGATAAAATTTCACGACCATCCTAGGATGCCAAAACAAAGAAGGACTAAAATGACTGTCTGTACTTTCAATGCACGTATGCTGGCATCGGAAGCGTATATTGAGGATTTGATGGTGCAAGCGCAAAAGATCAAGTACGACATCATTGGTCTGACTGAGACGAGGAGGAGTCAGTTGCATCATGCTGTATTTGACACCAGAGAAGAATTGTTCCTTGGAACATGCAATGAAAGAGGCGTCGGTGGCATTGGTGTCCTTGTCAACACGAACATGGCCGTCAACATTGATTCATTTGAATGTCTAACAAACCGGATAGGACGATTACAATTGAAGAGATGTGGCCCATTGCCAGCAATTTCTACCTTCATTGTCTACACACTAACATCCTCACACAAAGGACATGAAACTGAGAAATTCTACATGGAACTGGAGGAGTTCTATAAAAAAAGATCACACCTTCTACAAGATCATAGTCAGTGATTTTAATGCCAAGATAGGACCGAGAAGATCGGCTGAAGAACTCCACATCGGGACCCATGGCCTAGAATGGAACAAACAGGGTGAGAGACTATCTGAGCTCATCATGTCCACCAAGACCATTCATGGGAACTCACAGTTCCAGAAAGCGGAAGTGAAACGTTGGACATGGGAATCTCCTGGCAGACAGTTCCACAATGAAATCTAAAGAAAACCATGTTTATGAAAAATGAACTAGTTCCCGAGGCCCCATTCACTCTCAATGGAACAAACATGTCTGAATGCAGTAGGTATGTGTACCTAGGTCGAGAAATCAACATGATGAACGACCTAAAACCTGAGCTGTGCAGGAGGAAGAAAGCGGCATGGAATGCCTTCAAAGGCATTGAAGAAATAGCTAAAAGGACAAAGAACCTCCGGCTCCAGGCACATCTCTTTGACTCCACCATTCTCCCTGCATTAACATGCCTCAGAGACTTGGGCCCTACAAAAGCAGGATGAGAATGCTATTCGGGTCTCCCAGAGAGGAATCGAAAAGAGCTTTTCTTGGAATATCACGCCTCACTCAAGTGAGAGAAGGAATCGGAGTTCTGACCTCCGTCGCTATTCCAGAATCAGGGATGCTGTCTCGTTTGCCAAGGCATCAAAAATCAGATGTGCTGGACATGTAATGCGATTTGGAGACAACCACTGGACTAGAGCCATTACTGACTGGATCCCACGGTATGTCAAAAGATCACGTGGCCGCCCACCTACAAGATGGTCAGACTTCCTTGTCAAGACCCTGAAGGAACGGTTTGAGGCTCTTCATATTCCTGAATCAACCAGATGCCATTGGGCTACATTGGCACGCGATAGGGTCCAATGGAAATGTTACTGGCCGCCCGCGCCAGCAAATCGATGAATAACGGGATTCAAGTGATTCAAGTGATTCAAGTGTTCAAGAATGAGATACCTGAAGTGTTACTGATCTATTGCCATTGCTGTGTGTGTGTTGACTCCTAGTAACATTGTTATTCTACACAAAGAATTTCTCATGGACTGGTCTGTTGACAATGAATTCTCTAGTGAATTAATTCTCTAGTGTGAGAAATTACTTCTTCACTATGAAGATAATCTAGCAGGATAAAGAATTCTAGATTTAATAGGGTTTTGTTTCTGGGCTACTCCCTGGGTTGGTACCTCCCTGGCTTGATGCTCAGGGTCCATGTGGTGTCAGAATTAAACCCAGGCTTCCTGCACATAAAGCCTGAATTCAGCCCATTAAACTCTCTGGTCTTATGCTGACAGTTCTTAATCTTTCAACATTTTTAAGAATTCCATTCAATTTTTGTCTAGCTTGCACAGTTTTTAAGGAGAACTTAGCTTTTTCTTTCACATGTTATTGACCTGGTTCTAACTTCTTTCAAAATAAGCTTGATTTTTCTGTACTTTGAGTATAAACTACCCAAATGTAGGTAGATTTCAGACTTTTGCCTTTGTGGGGAATACAACTGAGGGCCTCCCTGCAGAGACAGTCATATGCTCTGCCTCAAAGTCATAGCCCCGAACCCGGATTTCTCCCTCCTAGTCTGATTATCTGCTGTACCTCCTGGATATGTTGGCACTCATGTTTTCTCTTAATTTTGGAAAATACTTCACTATGACTCTGGTCATTTTTCTGCTTAGGCCTCTTAATGTTCCATACTTCACTATCACCTGTCACTTGTCTTCCCGTTGTTTATCAATTTGCTCAAGCAGGTGCCAGTAATGCCTCCATTCGTTGGAATGAGGTCCATTATTGTTACTGTTTTTAGCATATCAAATACACCACGGGTAGCTTGCCAGGCTCTGCCGTGGCTCTAGGTTCTTCCCAAGGGTACATGTGTTATATACTTGAAATCCTGACTACAGGTTCTATGGCAAGTCTCTAATATCCTATTTGAAGTTCACTTCAGTTTCAGTCTACATATGAAATAACCTTGGGTTTTTCTTTTTGTCAGTGTTTATTTTTGAGTCCTAGATTTTTTTTTTTGGTGGGAGGTGGAGGAGGACATATTTTCTTTTTTTGGTGGGAGGTAGAGGTGTGCTCAAGGCCTATTCCAGAATCTGTTCAGGGATCACTCCTGCAGGGACTGAGGGATCATATGGGTTCCAGGGAACCAAATCTGGGTAGGCTTTGTAGAAGGCCAACATCCAACTTGCAGTACTATAGATCTACCTCTCCATTATTCTTTATTGAGATAAAATGCACATTTCATAAAATTATTCACTTATTTTTCACTATATCTGGCCGAGCTCAAGGCTTACTCTTGGTTCTGAACTCAGGGATCACTCCAGGCAGTGATCAGTGTATGTGCTGCCAGGGTCCAGAACTCAGATGGGCCTCATGTAAGGTGTTGCAGGACTCCTTTAAGGGCTGCTGCATTTGGCTCAAAACATTAGCATACTAAAGGGCCTAGGTGAGGTGCAGGGAGGGATTACCTAAGGGCATTTGACCCTCCCCTGCTTTCCATAACAGTGGGAGGAAGGTCTGAGTTGCAGGGGTATAAACTAGCCGGTTTTCACTCTCACTCGCTTCTTTGTGGGCTCTTGCTCGCTGTGAGCGCTCACCCTTCTTGGAGGTCTTCTTCTCCTTTTACAAAGCCTTTACACGTGGTGGCCGCCATCTTGACCTACACGTGGCTGGGGTTCTAGCCTGGAATCCTAAGCACCGGGCTTTTCCTTTTGCTGATTTGTATGCCTGAACCTGTGATAAGTAAAGCCTTTTAAAACTGCATCAGATTCCTGAATTTTCATCCATTCCCGCTGGCTTCAGAGGTAGAAGGGAACTTGCTTCCCGGCACTGTCGGGGACCCCGCGGAGCGCCCGCAGTAGGGGCACCCACCCACTGTACTATCTTCCCTGGGCCATTTTTTCACTTTTGCACCACCCAGGGCTTACAATTTGCGCAGGGATCACTTGCTTAGGGGATCTTACGTGAGTACCAGGGATCTGAACTAAAATCAGCTGCACACAAAGTTTATCCTCTACTATCTCTTGGGCCCAAATCAATCATTTTAAAAGTGCTCAAGTCAGTGACATTTAGCATCTTCACAATTCTGTGCAAGTGCCAAATTATAGTGTCAGAGGTATTTTTACCACCCCTCAAAACACCCCATACCAAATCACTCCCCTTTTCTCCCGATCTCGCCCCTGATAATGACTATGTTCACCTGCTACAGTGACTTGTCTATTTGAGAGACACCAATCTATAGTGGCATATATGCCTTCTGTGGAAGGCTCACTTCACTCGGGATATGAACTTTATTCAGGTTGTAGCATGTATCAGTTCTTAATTCCTTTACATGCCAAATCACATCACACCACCTGAATATCACACTAGTCATCATTCATTTGCTGGATATGAGTTGTTTCTACCTTTGGGCTATAACGCATCACACAGCTACAAATATTCATGTCAAATGTCTGTGTTTCTGGACATGTGTTCATGTGTTTTCATTTCTTTTAGTTATGCCTATGAGTGAAATTGCTGGGTGATATGGAAATTCTATTTTTAACTTTTTGAGGCCTGTTAAATTGCTTCCATGGTGACATTTTATATCTTCACCAGACTGTTCAAGGGATCATGACTCTTTACATTCTTGCCAGTATTTGCCACTTTCCCTTTTCCTGACTATTGCCTTCCAAGTGGGTGGGATGTGCCAGCCCCCTGTTGAGTTTATTTGATTTCCATTTCCTCTTTTCACTTACCTGTGACTATTTGTATACTTTACATAAATGTCTGTGTAAATTTGCTTATTTAAAGAAACTGGATTGTCTTTTTTTGTTGTAGTTGAATTTTAAACTTTTTTGTTGAATTGCAAGCATTTTAAAAAATTTTTTTATTTATTTGTTTGGGTTTCAAGCCATACAGTGTTCCAGCACCCATCCCTCCACCAGTGTCCACCTCCCACCACCAATGTCCCCGATACCTGCCCCCCTACCCCTAGCCTGCCTCCGAGGCAGGCTCTCCATCTCTTTCTCTCTTTCTCTTTCTCTCTCTCTCTCTCTTTCTCTCTTCCCTCTCTTACATGTTGTGGATTGTAATAGACTTTCGACAATTATTGATCCAGTGTTCCTTTCTCTGTCTTACCTAACCTCTGTTCCCACCCATTTGTGGTAGTTTCCACCTTTGGCAAGACCTCCTGATGCACATTTCACCTGATCTTGGATATTGGTATCATAATATGTATATATATATGAATATATATTTATGTTATGCAAATAAATGCAGTCATTCTATATCTGTCTCTCTCCTTCTGGCTAATTTCACTCAACATGATCCTCTCCATGTTCATCTATTTATAGGCAAATTCCATAACTTCATTTTTCCTAACAGCTGCATAGTATTCCATTGTGTAGATGTACCAAAGTTTCTTTATCCAGTCATCAATTTTCGGGCACTCTTGTTGTTTCCAGATTCTGGCTATTGTGAATAATGCTGCTATGAATATAAAATTAGGGATGGTGTTTCCACTGCGTGTTTTTGGCTTCCCAGGGTATCAGATCAAAATGGATTAAAGATCTCAATATCAGACCTGAGTCCATAAAGTACTTCAAAGAAAATATAGGAAAAACCCTCCACGACATTGAAACTAAAGACATCTTCAAAGAAGAAACACCACTAACAAAACATCTAGAAGGAAAGATAAACATATGGGACTACATGAAGCTAAAAAGCTTCTGCACCTCAAAAGAAACAGTGACCAAGATACAAAGACAGTCCACAGAATGGGAAAGAATAGTCGCCCAATATCCATCTGATAAGGGGTTAATATCCAGGATATATCAGGCACTGGTAGAACTTTACAAGAAGAAAACAAACAACACCATCAAAAAAATGGGAGAAGAAATGAAACTTCGAACAAGGAAGAAATTCGAATGGCCAAAAGACATATGAAAAAAATGCTCATCCTCATTAATCAGAGAGATGCAAATAAAAACAATAATGAGATATCATTTTACACCACAGAGACTGGCACATATTCAAAAGAGCAAGAACAACAAGTGCTGGTGTGGATGCGGGGAAAAGGGGACATCATCCATTGTTGGTGGGAATGTCGACTGGTACAGACTTTTTGGAAAACAATATGGACATTCCTCCAAAGACTAGAAATTGTAAGCATTTTTTAAAATCTACACTGAAACAATTCTTTGTAGATAAATTTTTGAAAATATTTTATTTACTTGTTATGCCAAAAACTAGTAACAATTATGGAACTCAGTTCCATGACCTGAAGAATGGTTTGGGCCTCTTCCTGTCCCTGCAGCAAGCAGATGCCCTTGGGTTACACTTGCTTGTGACAGGACTTATGGAGATGTTATTAGTGCCCACTCGAGCAAATTGATGAATAATGGGAAGACAGTGATACAGTGATTCTTTCTCACTCTTGTGATTGTTTTAGTTTGCTAAAGCCCTTTGAGGAGAAAAACATTTTCAATTTTAAGCAAATTCAATTTATCACTTTTATCTCATAGTATTTTTTGGTGTCAAATCTAAGAATCCTACGTGGTGACCAAGATGTTTTTGTATAGCTTTCTGTCCTACAAACATTACTCTTGGATCCTTGCAACTGTCTACTTTTCCCAATGTCCTTTACATGCTATTTTAAATTCTGGTAAATCCATATTTACCTGAGTCTGGCTGTGATGTCAGTTTGATCTCTTCAGTTATACTTCTAAATACTTTTAAGCATTACAGTTTTTTTTTGTGTGCGTGACAGCCAATGTATTTCACTGTACAGTTCAGCTGAGGTCATAGGACTTCAGGATGTGGGTTTAAGTTATTTACCTGGGGTTGGGTTATGTTTAATGTTTGCTATGCCTCATACTTCTATACCAATAGTCTGGAATTCCTCAAGTGTCTGCTTCTGATCTTCCCTATGGTCTGGAGTTTCCTAAGAATTCCTGAGTCAAAATCCAATTCTGGCACCTCTTTTCAATGATAATTGCAGGTATTATGCAAGTATGTGGTTCCTGGTGGCACGAAACCATCGAGGAGAAGGAAGTCTATCATCTTATGATCCCCTGTGATCTGCTGGTGGGCCTTCAGGACAATGATAAATATTCTTTTTAATTTCCACGCCAGCCTTTCCCCATTTGAGATGCAGTGGTTGAAGGCAAATGGAGGAAGGGAAAAGGCTTCAGATGGAATCAAGCTCTCACATGGGATAAAGATCTTCAGATGGGATAAAGCACTGCTTTTTAGGAGTCTTTCCTCACCAGGAAACTTCAGCTTTTACTTATGTCCTAATGGTTCCTCTTTCCTGGCCAGGATGGAAATCTCCGATTTTCACCCTGAGAACTGGTAAGACTCCCAGAAACTGAACCAATAAATGTGGGATCCCCCTAAGACCACAGCTCAGCAGTTTATTCCCTCTTGCCTGTCTATAATCACCATTCAGCAACAACACATTAAAAAAAACCCTACCAAAACTACCAATTCAGTGCGTCTGTTTATGACTGCACTAGTTTCTGCTCTTGGTTAAGTTGTTTTCTGATTTACCTGCTTCTCCAGGTAGTTTCCCTATTAGCCTGTTCAGATGTTCGTTGGTTTATTTCTGGGTTCTCTATGTTGCTCTGCTGATCTGCCATGTTTTTATAACTGCAGCTTTGTAGTGTAGTTTGAAGTTTTAGCTCTATGCCTCTTAATTGCTCTTCAGGTGGGTGTGTGTGTGTGTGTGTGCGAGTGCTATGTGTGCATGTGTGCATGTGCACATGTGTATACACACTGGGAAACCCGGGTCACATCCAGCAATACTCAGCTAAAAGGGCCCAACACTGTTGAGGTTCAGTATGGGGGTCTGCAGGTATGATGCTTCTCCAGCTCTGTGGTGCAAAAACTCAGCAGGACCACCTTGAGAGTTAAGGACCCACTATGGCTACACCTGGCCATGGCCTAGAAGCCCATTTAGTGCTGGGAATTGATCCCTGTTCCATCTCCGCAGTACCCTTGGCTATTCAAGACAATTTTTAGGGTGGCTGGAGACACTTGATTTTGAGGCCACATCTGGAAGTGCTGGTGGTGTTCAGAATGGTGTGCTTGGGACCACGCCCAGGAAGACTACCTGTCTTATCCCCTGAACTATCTCTGCAGCCTATCAATGGTTTTAAATTCTAGCTTTAAGAATTGCTATTTGGTTTTTATGGAAATAGCACTAATTCTATATATTGCTTTGGGAAAATGTCTCTCAGTTATTTTTTTCATCCATAAGCATTTTATGCCCTCCCATTTATTTGTGTTTTCTAAAATTTATTTCAAATGTGTGTTAATAGTTTTGGTGAAAAGGCCTTTTACTTCAATTGTATAAATTTGTAGGTATTTAATATTTTGATAAAAATTAGAAGTCACATTGCTTTCTGCCTCTCTCCTATCAGTTTATTAATTACAGTTTTGGATACTGATTTTATAGCCTGAAACTTTTAAAAAATTCTTTGTGTGCTTATCTTTAGGGTCTCTATGTATAAGATCACACTATATACAACTAATGACTGTTTTGCTTTTACTTCCTCCTTTTCAATTGCGTGCATTTTTTTCTTATTTCTTGTCTAACTTCTCTGGATTTCCACATATACTTAAATAACAGTGGTGAGAGTCAATAACCTTCATTTTCCCATGACTTTAGGGAAAAGTGGCTTTGTTTTTTACTACTGAATTTGATGTTAGTTATGTTTTTTTTAAATTTATGGTCCTTAATACTTCTTCCATACCTATTTGTTTACTTTTTATCATGAATGCATGCTAAATCTTGTCAAATGTATCTGTATCTATTGAGATGATAATGTGTATTTTAATTCATATTTTTTATTTTTTTATTTTTATTTTTTTATTATACCACCGTGAGACATACAATTACAAAGGTGTTCATAATTGGTTCTTGTAATTCATATTTTTGATATGACGTATCACACTGGTAGATTTGCAAAATATTGAACCATCTTAGCACTCTAAAAGACTGCTCCAAGTGTATTTTTTAAGGAAAGAGAAAAGTGACTTTCAAAGAAAGTCCAGACATGCAAGAGAAGGAAAAAAACCAGCATGTGGCAAATGTGAACCAATGATAACCATATAATACTATAGTATCATATAGGATAAGAAAACATGCATTGGAACTAGGTAGAATGATATGTTAAAGCTGTGCAATTGATCTTATGTCTTCAGCCCCTTGTTTTTAACCACAAATAAAAATTGATGACTACTAAAAATATAGCATGATTTCTGACTAACTTGATTGGAGAACTTTAAAAATTAATCTAAGAGATACTAAAACAAAAAGCATAGAAAGGGCTTGGAATATGACTCAAGCAACAGAATGAATGTGTCTCATGTGTGAAGCCCTGGGTTCCAATCTTCAACATATTCCGAACTTGGGGGCTCCTGAAGCACAGCTATCCTGGCCTCCACAACAATCGTCACAAAATAAAGGAAAATATCAGGACACCAAGAAAGCACATAGATGTGACTTCCTAGATACGACCATACTAAAATCATTAACTGTCAGAATAAATGAAAAAATATCAACTTTTGTCATAAGCACAATTACATAAATTTTACAAATACACCAAGAAAGACTTGCTCCCTAGAAATCATAAAGCTCTGCTTAAAAATAAAATTTATGACTGATAAATAATTCATTTAGGACAGAGATTATCTTAGGAGTATGCTGAGTGGTTGATATATGGTGATATTAGCTAATCTTCATGCCTTTCATAGATCTGAAATGTTTATTAATATTTTATATGGAAACCCAGAATGAACTTTAATTTGCTTCCAATCAAGACATTACAGCAAGAATTTTTGACTAAGAATCCCCTTTATGCACTTTAATACTTCAAATGTATGTGTTTTATTTTGGGGCCACCTGCTGCTCTTTCGCATAATATAGTATCATCAAATGATGGCAATGAAAAATGACAGGAGCGAAGAAAGCAGTTTCCATAAGCAGTAGCATAAAAGCGGAGCCATGTCTTAGTTCCTGAAAGATGAGGACAGGCCTCAGCTGTGGGAAAACTGGAATGCAGAAAAAATATTTAAGCCAGTATCTGGTTACAAGAATTTTTCTGTCTTACCATTGTTCATTTATAAGGGATACCATTTCAGAGAGTGCGAAGAACAAATGAATTCCCCTCATTCTCCTAGCTCCTAACACCACAACAAGCACCATCTTCATAAATGATTCTACTTGTCCAATGGGGCAATAGCCTGGTGAGAAATGACCTCTCAGAGTTCTCCAATTTAACTAACATGAAATTCCTACCCTCCTGCCCATCCTGCCTTGGCTTGAGTGTAGACAGAATGTTCTGTGACCTATATATAGGTCTCCAGAAATAAGAAATTTTAAATTTTAAATTCAGAATATTTAACCATTTTCTTGAAGATAACTTCACTTTTATACAAATTTCATTATTAAAAGTGTTTCTACTAAAAGTGTTTCTATTAAAAATTGTTGGATCAGAGATTCAAATAGAAATTTTTCCACATTAATTACTGTGTTCATTCCACTGTTCTTTCATTCCCAATCGATTATTGCACAAAGGGCCAGAAATACAAGAAGACAACCAGACTATGGACTCAGACTTCATGTAGAGTCTTGTGGCAGAGTTACAGATGATTTAAGTCAAAGCAATTCATTGGGGGAAAGAACTGGTGGAACCCTCAACTCCTTGTTTATTAATTTAGGGTCAAGTCCCAAATCTAATTTATTATGTTTCCCTTTCAAATAGCCTGAGAAGGTACATTTCCTCATTGTTGCAGTCCTATACAATTCCTCCAGATTTATAGTAAAGGCTTCAAAACACAACCTTACATCTATCAAGTCTGTCTGCAGTAAAGTACACTTTTTAGTCATGTTCAAGAACTTATGTTTTAATCCAGTCAGTGTTTCTCAACCTGCATCAGTCTGTGCCACCTTCCCACCATCTTTTCTTTCCCTCTACTGTCCAACTTGCCGTGCTCCCTCCCCATTTACGTGACTTCCATCTGTTACGCTCTTAGAAAATCATGGGTGCCCACAGGCTGAGCAAATGCCATTTGAATGTGACTTGATGCAATGTGGGCACATAAGAGTTCAAAAGTCCTCACCAATAACATCTATTAACTCTGAATAGAACATGAAAATAGACCAAACACAGCCTGAAGTTCCTAGAGAATGCACAAATGCAAGCAAGACTGGCCCCACAAATGATAATTAAAATGCCCAAAGAAAGACATGTTGATTAAAGTCTGTAAGCTATTCGACACTGATGTTTTGACTTTCTTCTTTAATTTTAATATTCTAAAATAAATGCATTTCATAGATTGCTTAAAAATGCCAAGAAACTGGAGAGCCTTATTTTGGTAACCAGAAGAATAAGAAGACAGTGTTTGATGGAGAATCGCAGGAAAGGGAAAATAAAATCTGGAAGTAGATTGAGGGTCCCACAGTTGCAGAAACTGTCAGTTCTGGCTTCTGCACCAGCTGTGTCCAGGTCACGTGACAGATGCCCAGGAGCTCAGCTCAAGTTTGAACAGGATGAACTTGGTGCTGCTCCCTGAAAGTCTAAGCTGGAGTCCAATTTAATTGATTGTTTTCTGATTAAGACATCCATGCTTTTCGAGGGCCATAATAAAAACCGGGGGTTCCACAAAAAAAAGTGTCACCTTGTCTGGGATACAAGTCCACATTTGTCAACATAAGAAACAGAAAATTTTGATCTGGCATTCAGAAAGAAGAAAAGATCAACAGCCCTGGGATCACGGAATGTTAGATTGTGGTACAGTGTGAAAGATGTTGTGCTCACTTTCATTGCTGCTATGTATTGGTGCATTTTCTTACATTCATATGAAAAGGACAAATCAGGGCTGATTAGTTCATACTTCATGCCTTCTTCTGCCCAGATTCCCCCATCTCAAATGGGTCACAGTTACTGTTAGGTTCCTAACCAAAGCTACTTTAAGTCCCACATTCTAGACACACTATTATCTTCAGCACCTCAAACAGTTCTTAGCATGTGACAGTCACTCAGAAAAAAATATTTTTAAAAATGATTCATAAGTAGTTATAACAGTTATTTTTTAAACATTTTATTATACCACCGTGAGATATACAATTACAACGTTGTTCACGTTTGGAGGTTTCGGTCACACAGTGTTCCAGCACCCCACCCTCCACCAGTGCCCATCTCCCAACACCCATGTCCCAATTCCCTCCCTCCCATGGCCTGCCTAAATGGCAGGTTCTTTATCTCCTCTCTCTCTCCCCCCCTCTCTCTCTTCCTTCTCCTACACATTGTGGGTTGTCCCACATACACTTAGAAGCCATCATTTGCATTTTTTGCCTGTATTTAATGCTCAGTTCTATGTTGGTATCAGACCTTTTGACATTTATCCACAGATATTCCCTTCTCTATCTTACCTAACCTCTGACTCCCATACGCTTGTGGTAATTTCCACTTTTGGTAAAAACACCTGGTATATTTATGTCATGCAAATAAATGCAGTCATTCTATGTCTCTCTCTTTGCTTCTGACTAATTTCACTCAACATGATCCTTTCCATGTCAATCCATTTATAGGCAAATTTCATAACTTCATTTTTCCTAACAGCTGCATAGTATTCCATTGTGTAGATGTACCACCGCTTTCTTTATCCAGTCATCAGTTCTCAGGCATACTGGTTGTTTCCAGGTTCTGGCTACTGTGAATTGTGCTGCTATGAAAATAAAAGTGCGGATTGTGTTTCCGCTGTGTGTTTTTGGCTTCCTAGGGTATATTCCCAGGAGTGGTATGGCTGGGTCAAAAGGGAGCTCAATTTCTAGTCTTTGGAGGAATGTCCATATTGTTTTCCAGGAAAGGTTGTACATGTCGACATTCCCACCAACAATATATGAGGAGTCCCCTTTTTCTCCGCATCCACGCCAGCACTTATTGCTTTTACCCTTTTGGCAATGGGCCAGTCTCTGTGATGTGAGGTGATATCTCATTGTTGTTTTGATTTGCATCTCTCTGATGATTAGTGATGAGCATTTTTTTCATATGCCTTTTGGCCATTCGAATTTCTTCCTTGTCAAAGTTTCTGTTCATCTCTTCTCCCCATTTTCTAATGGGGTTGGCTGTTTTTTTCTTATATAGCTGTACCAGTGCCTGATATATCCTGATATATCCACCCCTTATCAGATGGGTATTGGGGGAATATTCTTTCCAATTCTGTGGACTGTCTTTTTATCTTGGTCACTGTTACTTTCGAGGTGCAGAAGCTCTTCAGTTTCATGTAGTCCCATATGTTTATGTTTTCTTCTAGTTGCTTTGTTAATGGTGTTTCACCTCTGAAGATGTCTTTAGCTTCAATGTCGTGGAGGGCTTTTCCTATATTTTCTTCAATGTACTTTATGGATTCAGGTCTGATATTGAGATCTTTAATCCATTTTGATCTGATTTTTGTGCAAGGTGTTAGACACAGGTCCAAATTCATTTTTTTACATGTAGCTGTCCATTTTAAAAACAATTCATATTTCTATATACTATATTGTATTTGTATATTATATATTTGTATATTATATATTTGTGGTGTCGATGATCCGGGCTGTGATGGGCTGGTCGGCTGGGTGGAGTTCTGAAGAGAGGGGAAGTCCGGATGTGGAAAATGGCGGCACCCATGGAGTGGGTGGGGGGTCGTCTGGCTTGTTGTGAGGGTTCTGCCGGGTGGTGGGCCAAGGCTAGAACCCACCATGCCTCCCGACTGCCTCATGAACGGCTGGGCACAGGGAGAGCAAGGAACTGCTCTGCCCCATGTCTAAGAGTCTCTGGACCAGCATACCTGGGCTGGATTGAGGAAGAAACGGCTGCAGGGTGGTGTCGATGATCCGGGCTGTGATGGGCTGGTCGGCTGGGTGGAGTTGTGAAGAGAGGGAAGTCCGGATGTGGAAAATGGCGGCACCCATGGAGTGGGTGGGGGGTCGTCTGGCTTGTTGTGAGGTTCTGCCAGGGTGGTGGGCCAAGGCTAGAACCCACCATGCCTCCCGACTGCCTCATGAGCGGCTGGGCACAGGGAGAGCAAGGCACCGCTCTGCCCCATGTCTAAGAGTCTCTGGACCAGCATACCTGGGCTGGATTGAGGAAGAAAGGGCTGCAGGGTGGTGTCGATGATCCGGGCTGTGATGGGCTGGTCGGCTGGGTGGAGTTGTGAAGAGAGGGAAGTCCGGATGTGGAAAATGGCGGCACCCATGGAGTGGGTGGGGGGGTCGCTCTGGCTTGTTGTGAGGTTCTGCCGGGGTGGTGGGCCAAGGCTAGAACCCACCATGCCTCCCGACTGCCTCATGGAGCGGCTGGGCACAGGGAGAGCAAGGCACCGCTCTGCCCCATGTCTAAGAGTCTCTGGACCAGCATACCTGGGCTGGATTGAGGAAGAAAGCGGCTGCAGGGTGGTGTCGATGATCCGGGCTGTGATGGGCTGGTCGGCTGGGTGGAGTTGTGAAGAGAGGGAAGTCGGATGTAGAAAATGGCGGCACCCATGGAGTGGGTGGGAGGTCGTCTGGCTTGTTGTGAGGTTCTGCCGGGGTGGTGGGCCAAGGCTAGAACCCACCATGCCTCCCGACTGCCTCATGAGCGGCTGGGCACAGGGAGAGCAAGGAACCACTCTGCCCCATGTCTAAGAGTCCCTGCAGCCGTTTCTTCCTCAATCCAGCCCAGGTATGCTGGTCCAGAGACTCTTAGACATGGGGCAGAGCGGTTCCTTGCTCTCCCTGTGCCCAGCCGTTCATGAGGCAGTCGGGAGGCATGGTGGGTTCTAGCCTTGGCCCACCACCCTGGCAGAACCTCACAACAAGCCAGGCGACCCCCCCACCCACTCCATGGGTGCTGCCATTTCCACATCCGGACTTCCCTCTCTTCACAACTCCACCCAGCCGACCAGCCCATCATAGTCCGGCTCGCGTGGGCAGCGCGCCATCAATAAATGCTTTATTGGGAGGTGTTTAAAGAATATGCCTCCCGTACGGCAAGCCCAGCAAGCTGCTCGTGTTGTATTTGACATGCCAAATGCCAGTAACAATTATATTAGGTCATTCCCATGACCTAATATAATGGTTTGAGGCTCTTTATGTTCCTGTAGCAAGCCGATGCCCTTTGCTCTACTGGCATGAGACGGGACATATGGAGATATTACTGGTGCCCGCTCTAGCAAATAGATGATAAACGGGAAGATCGTGATCGTGATCGTGATATTATATATTTGTATATACAATTACATATTGTATGTACAATATATTGAATATTATATATGTATATATCTGTATATACAAGTTCATATTGTACATGCAAATATATTGTATATTGTATATATTTGATATACAATAAATATACAAATATACAATATATTATATATTGTATATACAAGTATCACTTGATAACTTGAAACCTCGTTATTCATCGATTTACTCAAGAGGGCGCCAGTAATGTTTCCATTTGACCCTATCATGTGCCAGTGTAGCCCAATGGCATCTTGTTGTTTCAGGAATATTAAGAGCCTTGAACTGTTCGTTCAGGGCCTTGATAAGAAAGTCTGACCATCTTGTAGGTGGGTGGCCCACGCTGTCTTTTTGATATCCCGTGGGATCCAGTTGATAATGGCTCTAGACCATCAGTCGTCTCCAGATCGTATTAAATGACCAGCCCATCTGTTTTTTGATGTTCTGGCAGATGAGACAGCGTCCTTGATTTTAGAATAGTGACAGAGGTCGGAACTCCGGATTCCTTCTCTCACTTGAGTGAGGCGTGTATTCCAAGCATGGCTCTTTCGATTCCTCTTTGGGAGACCCGAATGGTATTCTCATCCTGCTTTCATAGGGCCCAAGTCTACGAGGCCTATATAGACCTATATAGGGAGGATGGTGGAGTCAAGGGAGTTCTGCCCAGAGCCGGAGGTTGTTTGTTGTTTAGGTTATTGCTTCGATTTTTTTTTGGGGGGTCACACCCGGCAATGCTCAGAGGTTTCTCCTGGCTCTGCACTAAGGGAATTACTCCTGAAGGTGCTCGGGGGGCCATATGGGATGCCGGGATTGAACCCAGGCCGGCACAGGTCAGTCGCGTGCAAAGCAAACGCCCTACCTGCTGGATTATCTCTCCGGCCCTATACTTTGATGTTTTTGAAGGCAATCCATAATGTTCTTTTCCTCCTACGCAGCTCAGGTTTTAGGTCGTTCATCATGTTGACCTCTCGACCTAGGTACACATAGCTGCTGCATTCAGAGATGTTTGTTCCATTGAGAGTGAATGGGGCCTCCAGAACGAGTTCATTTTTTATGAACATAGTTTTGTTGAGATTCAGCTGTAGACCTATCTTTCCACATTCTCAGTCAAAGTCAGCCAGCATTTGTGCAGCTTGGCTTATGTTTGGTGTTATTAGAACGATATTATCAACGAAGCTTAGGTGGTGCAGTTGCCAGCCGTCTTTCTTCACTCCCATTCCTTCCCATTCTAATTGTCCCATGATGTTCTCGAGGGTGCTGCTGAAGAGTTTTGGTGAAATGGTATCACCCTGCCAAACCCCTCTTTTGAAGTCGATGATCACTTCCCTGTAGAATGGTAGTGAAACCGTAATGTAGCTCATGAAGGATCTTTATGATAAGGTTTGAACACCCTGTTTGGCTAGGGCTTCGATGACCGCTTCAGTCTCCACAGAATCAAAGGCTTTATTTAAATCAATGAGCGGTGAGACAGAGCGGCATTTTGAATTCTCTATAGACTTCGATGAGTTTGGTTATCATGTGGATATGGTTGACTGTTCTGAATCCTTTTCACAAGCCAGCATGCTTGCATAGTTGTTCTTCATCTAATGTTCTGCCAACCCTGTTCAGGATGACTCTAGTGAACAGTTTGTAGATGATGGAAAAGAGGCAGATGGGGCAATAGTTGCCAATGTCGTGGATGTCTCCCTTCTTGAACAATAGAACTGTCCTGCTGGTTTTCCATTGGGAGGGCACCTTACATTCAGACAGGTAGCGTGTGAAGAGTGAGCCAGTGTATTGATGAGTACTGATGGCAGATTCTTCAGTTGTTTGGGTCTGATCTTGTCTGGGCCTGATGCTGTTCCTTTCTTAAAAACCAACGAAATGGCATGTCGAATTTCAGAAGGGAGAACATTGGGAATGACATCCATCCTGCAGAATTTGGTATGTGGGTAGGTGGACGTGGCTATCAAAGAGATCTGAGTAGAAGTCATGGATAATCTTCTCCATTTCCTTTCTGGAAGATGTAATAGATCCATCAGGATGTTGGAGGGCAGTCATTTTTTGTCTTATAGTTGGTGAAGGATAGGCGGGCATTGTGAATGCTTTTCCTGGTTTCTGCTGCACCCTCCAGTACTTTTGCTCTTCTCTCCTTGAGGTCTTCCTTTATTGCATCTCTGCACTGCTTTGTAAGCTTGGATGTTAGCATCTGGTCTCCTGAGGCTCACGCCTTACCACGTTGGTGAATGTGCTTTCGAGCTCGAGTGTTTTTGAAAACAGGCATCCTTCTCTCTTGGCATTTTTTGCGCAATCATGGCAGCCGGGGAGCCTGTAATGGTCACTAGGCAGAGAGGCGAGAGGAAAGGGGGTTTAAATTATATCTTGAGATAGTCTGTGACAATCCAGATATCACTGGATTCAGAGGATCTCACAGCCCCCCAACCCCCTTCCTGATCGGCGCTTATAGGCGGCAGTGGCGGAGCAGACTCTGAAACTACGGCAACCGCAATGCAGGAGAGAAATATCAAGGGAGGCGAATCCTGCAGCCACAGCAATGTGAAGCAGGAGGGGAGCAATTGCGGCAGTGGAGCGGACACTGCAGCCACAACTAGTGCATGCAAGAGAGACACACAAAGCTGGTGAATAGGTTCTTCAGAGTCCATCCTCCTGAGAGGAAGCCGACTGAGATGACCTGGGACTCGCTTCATCCTCGTTGTTCCACTTCTTTCTCAACAAATCATCATGCCACCTCTCATCACCTAACTGAAAAACACTGCCCCTTCTAACAGCTGCTTTGTAAGGTAACTTAGAAATCTCTGGTGAAGATTTCTTTTTTTATGACTTGAAGACTCCTTTTTTCCCAGTATATATACATATATATGTGTGGATATATATACATATATGTATATATACACATATATATATACACACACATATATATAGTATATACATATATATATGTATATCAACCGCATGGCAGAGCCTGGCAAGCTGTCCAATGTGTATTCAATATGCCAAAACCAGTAATAAAAAATGTTTACCTTCCTGACCCTGAAAGAGTCTTTAATACAACAGCACTAAGGATGAACAAAGAGGGCCTGATAAAATCTCAGGGCCATACTAAACTTCCAAAATGAAGGACTAAAATGACTGTCTGTACTTTCAATGCACTTATGCTGGCATTGGAAGCATATATCGAGGACCTGATAGTGCAAGCACAAATGATCAAGTATGGCATCATTGGTCTGACTGAGATGAGGAAGCGCCAATCACATCATGCTCTCTTTGACACTGGAGAAGAACTGTTCCTTGGATATACAAATATATACAATATAAATATACACCTGCCCCTCGAGGTGTTGAAGGTGTGGCTATGGTGCCTGGTTGCATCGACAGGTGGCAAACAGGAGACAGGCTTGTTTACACCCTGAGCTCTGCCCCATGGTCCCTGGATGGTTGATGGTCTGACATCCCTGGCCCCCTGGGATGAAACCAGACCCACAGCAGAGCCTGGCAAGCTACCTGTGGTGTATTCGATATGCCAAAACCAGTAAAAATAATGGACCTCATTCCCAACGAACAGAGACATTTCTGGCGCCTGCTTGAGCAAACTAATGAACAGCGGGAAGACAAGTGAAAAGTGACATACAATATAAAAATACAATATATGTATACAATCTACAAATATTTGTATGTATATTCAATATACAAATACAACATATATACAATCTACGAATATTTATAGATTGTATATATATATTGTATTTGTATGTTGTATGTATATATGTATATACAACATACAAATACTATATATACAATCTACAAATACAATATATATACAATCTACAAATATTTGTATATTATATATGTTGTATTTGTATATTGTATGTATATATTATATATTGTAAATACAATATGCTAAATTGTATTATATTTAGTAAAGTTATTTTTAAAGACGATTCATATTTCTATACAACACTAAACAGTTCCACCAGTATCTTCTAAGTAAACAGTTAGAAGATATTTTTTTCCTCAAGTGATTTGCAAACACAAGCAATAGCACCAAACATCCACCTTTTGGTCAGTCTATTTGCAGATGACTGTTTCTCGTAATATACCACTTACTTCAATAATATTAAAAGTGAGTAGAGCTTTTTATATCCTTTCTATGTGCCACAAAATGAGATAAAATGATAAATGAATACGTATGTACTTGAAGAAATTCATATACGCTTGTAAGATTAAATTTCCTGTTGTACAGAGTGTCTAGATATTTGGCCAAACAATTATTCTAGGTGTTTCTGGAGATGAACAGTTGAATAGCAAACTGAGGAAAATAAACTGCTCTCCCAAAATGCAGGAGGGTCGTAACAATTAAAGGAAGGCCTGAATATAACAAAAAGGCTGAGCCAGATCTACATCACTCTTCTCTCTTTGAGCTTGACACCATCTTTCCCTACCTCAGAACTAGAAATCAGACCAAAACTTATACCATTGATTCTTCAGGCACTCAGATTTCAAACTAAGACTGAACATACAGTGGACTCAAGGTGTTCAGCTTGTCTACTATAGATCTTGGTATTTCTCAAGTCTCCATACTGAGTGAATCAATGAGACAGCTATGGAATCTACATATCCATCTATTGCTATTTGTTCTCATTGGTATCTGGTATCTATCCAACCTGAGCCATCACTATCTACCTATTATTGGCCTAGAATAATGTCTATATGTTATTGGTTCTGTTTCTTAGGAGAATTGACACTAATACAACCACGATCTAATCCCATGTCCAGAAAAAATGTAATCTGAATTGATAAGGTCAATAATGTATATGGAACTTCAGAAATTCATTTTCATAAAATAATTCATCTTATTGTAGAATTTAATAATTGGGTAAACATTATCATTATTTCACTACAAAAATCTAGTCAATTTTTTAAATATTCTGTCAAATGCTGTAATGATTTTATCAAGACAGAAAATTCAGTCTTTTGTTTATATGCATCAGAAATTCATGGGGCAAATGAATTTTTTATCTAGTACAACTGAATTTTAGACAGATAAATGCTTCTGTCTAGTCTAAAAGACAAGTGACATTATTTTTAATATTTATAGCCCTTTAATAAAATCAGATAAAAATAGAAGATAAAAATAAAATATTTGCTTAAGATAGGACTTATGTATTCAAATTGTTAACTCGTGTATTATTATCATGAACTCTTAGAAATTTATAAAAGCAATTTATCAAAACTCCCTCAGAGTTTGGGGGGGCTCTGTGATGGGCAACTTCTGACCAATATTATTAGAAACGCCACTTTTACTTTGGCAGTTATACGTTCTTTTTCTTCTTTGCCTATATAAATCTTGCCCTTAGCATATGTAAAATTGCAAAGAAACTAACATGCTCTATACCCTTCCAAGAGTTATCTTCATTAGTAGATCACTTCCCTTAAATACATTCTACTCACCACTAAGATAAAAAAAATCAGAAAACTTTTGATGTCTTCTGACAGCTATGATATCTCCTCTTTTGTGAGGTAGACATGTGGAGGGTTTTGTATTTTAGTTTGGTAGAGAAATGAAGATAATTGTGGAACCAAAGGAACAGGTGTAGAGTACTTTTCTTTAATTTTCTTGAAATTCAGTGGCACCAATATTTGTACTAAGGGGAAAAGAGGCAAAGTATATCCATGTGAGATAAAACAGCTTCATATCTAATGATAATATTTGCTAATTATAATAATGAGAAATATTTTTATGTTCTATCAATTAATCCTCACAAAAACTCAATTATGTAAACACACATACAGTTATGAGATGATCCTCAGATAAAGTATAGTGATAAAGTGCTAATTAAGTTAAAGAATCAGAAACAAAACACTTTGATCCCTAAATTTCGTTTGTTCTTACCTAAAAACATTGTTGGGGACAAGGGGATAAGAGCTTATAAAATTTAAGAAGGCATTTGCAAACAGAGTAATATAATTTAAATTGATTTTGTAATATTCTTAATTAACTAATGCAATGATTAATACTCCCACAGAAATAGATATGATCTTTGTCAGACTTTCAAAAGAGCAAATTCATTAGTAATTAAATCATGACATGAAATTAATTTTCAATATTCTGTGGCCCACTTAGAAAAGCCACCTCACCAGCAATAATTTAAATGAAGTTTTGAGGGCATAATTCCTTTCTGTGATAGAGCAATAAACCTTGAGTTCTCGTCCAATTTCACAAAGGGCAATTTTCTTTGATTAGTAATTAGTTGATTGGCAAAACATTTCCAACAAAAAATTTTTCTGTAAGAGGCCTCAATACTGTAGTTTGGGTTTAGCTTTGGATCCAAAACTATGTCAATGTAGCCCTCATCAGCAGAAAACAAGGTGTTCACCAAATTAAGCTGGAATGGGAGCTGGACCAATGGACGGGCAGAATGGGGTACTAGAGTCTAGCATGCATTTGCAGTGAGCACCTTTATCTCCTTAGAGAAGGTAGATTACAAGAGGGCTCCTGAATGGGGAGGGGATTCACATTCCTGAGCCCTGATGGAGGCTCACCAAACGTTTTAAGATTTTACGACAAAACATGTTCAATTTCTGTTAACATTCACATTGCTCATATTATGGAACAGAAGAAAAGTGGCTGGTTGGAGTTTTTATCATTTTAATTTTGTTTTAAGTTTATTTGTTTTTATTGAATCATTGTGTGATACAGTTACAAAGCTGTTCATGATTGGGTTTCAGTCATACTATGTTCTAACAGCCATCCCTCCAGCAATATATATTTCCCACCACCAAAGTCCCCAATTTCATACAGCAGCAACACCATCTGCACTTTTATTTTCATAGCAGCACTATTCACAATAGCCAGAATCTAGAAAAACCAGAGTGCCTGAGAACTGATGGCTGGATGAAGAAACTTTGGTACATCTACACAGTTGAATACTATGCAGCTGTTAGGAAAAATGAAGTTATGAAATTTGCCTATAAATGGATGGACGTGAAGAGGATCATGTTGAGTGAAATTAGCCAGAAGGAAAAAACAGATATAGAATGACTGCATTTATTTGCATGATATATACACATATATGAGATACAAATATCCAAGGTCAGGCAAAACATTGATCAGGAGGTCTTATCAAAGGCGGAATCTACCACAAATGTATGTGTGGGGAGTCAGAGGTTAGGTAAGACAGAGAAGGGAACAGTGTGCTAATAATTGTCAAAAGTGATAATACCAGCCTAGAACTGAGCATTGAATATAAGCAAAAAGATACACATGATAACCTGTAAATGTATGTATTGAAGTCCACAATGTGTAAGAGAAGGAAGAGAAAGAGAAAGAACATGCCATAGAAGCAGGCTAGGGAGGGGGAAGGGAATCAGGGACACGGGTGGTGAGAAATGGGCACTGGTGGAGTTTTCTGGTCTTTTCTCAGTTGTTCATAACTGGTAGTTTTCAAGTACTGGAGTAACTGTTAGACTTAATCTTTCTACTGATTTGTAAAGCTCAGGGACAAGTTGGACAGCACAGATGTGAGCAACATGGATCTTGGTATCACAATATACAGGTTATAATCTTAGCTCTAATACTTACCTGACATACAAATACGGATGATTATAAGGTATCATGCATCTATACATTGGAGCAAGTAACAGTAATAATATGTACTTAGTTAGCTGGACTATTTAATGAATTCAATAAGCATTTAATTCAGAACAATTTCTGGCACATTTTGAAATCAGTGTTTGATATTTAATTATAAATTCAGCTGATGTTTGATGTTATAATTTTTGCCTCCAAGGAATGCATGTTTCTAATAACAATTTTAATGAATGATTATATTATCATCTTCTAGAAATGACAACATATAGACAACACATTATAAAATATAGTAACCCTCCAAAAAATAAAAGTATTAAAAATCTGAAGAATGTAATCTTACGGGGGTAAAAGGGATATATACTAAGAAAGCAAATTCTATTAGCACTCATACATTCTTTGATTTGGGCAACAAATAACTGAAATTTTTATCCTTCAGAAGAATTTAAAGATTCATACCAAGGAGACAAAATTACTTAGGACTTGATTTTTCATTAAAGAAAAGATTTGATTCTGAAAACACATAGCTCAAATCTACTTATAAACATAATTTACTCCCCCATACCTGCCCATATTGAGAGCTTGCCTAATATTTCAAAACACTTATATGAAAAAATAAAGGGTTAGTTAGAGTAAAAAACCATTTCTAAAACTCATGAGAGATTGAGCACTGTAAGATCTCACACAATTAAAATAGTATGCCATATGTGTATAATTAATAGTACAGATGCTGCATCATTTCCAAGCACCAAAAAAATTGGATTGCTAAATAATTGGTTCTCAATTAATTAGATAGCTACATTATCAAAATATGCTTCATTTCTACAATTTAAAAATTTCTGGGTAATAAAGAAATGTAAATAAAAGAACAAGAAAAGTGATGCCAGTTTTCATCACTGTCATCAGTTGTTCAGTTTTCAAAAGATCTGATCATAGGGTAAGGGAAGTCTTACCTTCTCCCCCCCCAGTAGTCTCAAGGCATACCCCCAGTTCTTGTGCTCAGAATCACTCCTAGTGGTACTCAGAGGAGCATATGAGGTGTTGGGGATCAAACTGGAGTCGGTTACATGCAAGGCAAGAGCTTTAACCCCTTTTCTACATTTCTAGCCCTTTCCTGAAGGAATTTAAGCATGAGAATGGAAGGAAAAAGACAATTCCTGGCTTGATTGTCAAGCCCATGTTCTCCCTTGAAAATGTACCTTGCTTGCTTGTCTCTATGTTTCTTTGCTTGCCTATTTCCACACCAGAGAAGCCTGTGCTCTCTCTTGAACAAGTATTTCTCTTCTTTCTCACCTCTCACACCCTTCTAAGAAACTACTATGCTTCATATGCTTCACCACACACACAAACACACACACTATATATATATAGGTAGGTAAATAGTAGGTAATATATTATATATATGTATATATTATGTAACTCATTCACAAATCACGGAAGACAGACTAGAGATCAAGGTTCTCCATGAGCACCAGCAGAGATAGTATTCTGTTTTCCAAAGCAGCTCTACTCAATACATAAATGTTTATTTCAGATGTTCAAAAAATTCACAGAAAGATTCTGGCTATTGTGAATAGTGCTGCTATGATGACTGGATAAAGAAACTGTGGTACATCTACGACAATGGAATACTATGCAGCTGTCAGGAAAAATGAAGTTATGAAATTTGCCTATAAATAGATGGACATGGAAATGATCATGTTGAGTGAAATTAGTCAGAAGAAAAGAGAGAGACATAATAATGACTGCATTTGTTTGCATGACATAAATATATCAGGTGGTCTTACCAAAAGTGGAAATTACCACAAACGTGAGGGAGTCAGAGGTTAGGTAAGACAGAGAAGGGAACATGTGCGATTAAATGTCGAAAGGGCTGATACCAACATAGAACTGAGCATTAAATACAGGCAAAAAAAGCACATGATGGCTTCCAAGTGGATGTAGTGCAACCCACAATGTGTAGGAGAAGGAAGGAGAGAGAGAGGGAGAAAAAAAGAGATAAAGAACCTGCCATTTAGGCAGGCTATGGGAGGGGGAGGGAATTGGGGACATTGGAGGTGGGAAATGGGCACTGGTGGAGGGCGGGTGCTGGAACACTATGTGACCGAAACCTCCAAACATGAACAATGTTGTAATTGTGTATCTCACGGTGGTTTAATAAAATGTTTAATTAAAAAAATCCTCTAAATAGATCAAAAAATTTGCAGAAAAATTTCTTCCAGAAAAAAATATTCACAGAAAGAGGAACATAGCGATAGTTTAGTGGGTAGGGACAATAGCCTTGCAGGCGGCTGACACAGCTCAAGCTCTGGCATCCCATATGGTCCCCCGAGCACCATGAGGAGTGACTCCTGAGTGCAGAGTCAAGAGGAACCTCTGAGCATTGCTGGATATGCCCTGGCCCCTCCACAAAAAAAAAAAAAAAAAAAAAAAAAAAACAAAGGAACAAAATTTTCACAAAAAGGAAAAGTCTCCAGTAAACATGTTGATAAGATTTGTAGTGGGGTCTCTCTTCTATTCTATGGTACTGGCTCTCCTGCTATTTTGTACACTTTAGGGAAATGAAATACTTCAGCGTATTTCTTAAGATCCCTAAAATGTTCTTACATGTCCTGGTGTTTTAAGGCAGTCCCTTGAAATCTCATCACCATGGAACTGCTTCTTCTTTCACGTCATCAATCTAAGAGGAGAGAGATGGAAGGGTACTGGGAAGTCAGGAGAAGAAACTGCCTCTTTGGGGATGAAAATATCAAAATATTTTCATGAGAGTATAGAAAACAGCACCTCATGGAGAAATACACATTGTGTTTTGTAATACAAACTTTTGTATATTAAAATGTTTTTATTAAGGTGTTTGTCAACAGGGGGCTTATGTAGAGGAATTTAATTTAGGGACATTTTAAAGGTAGACATAATGAGATTAGTTTATTATTCCAAATAGACTGCTGTCCCTTATTTGTCTGGGCTTCTGCTGTAGAAAAAAAATTATTGCTGTCATCCTATGACCTTTAACTGGGAGACATATATAAAGATTGCGTGCTAATGTCTCAACTGATTCCTTTCATTGTTATTGGTAAGTTTCATACATAAGGTTCTTATTGTCCTGGTAGGAGGGAGAGGTAAAATCAATTTCCTCTTTAACATATTGATAAACAACTCCAGATATAAGCAGGAGGGAGGAGAAACTAGATTTACCTTTGTGTGACCTACACAGGAATGCTGGAAAAAATTAATTCCAGAATATTATGTCAACATTCCTTGAAGTTGTGGAGATGATTTACATAGTAGGTCTTCTCCAGCCATAGCTACTTTCATCTTGGTACTGTAAATTGCTTTCATTTTCCCCCCTCCGAACTCGGGCTGGAGGGATTGTTGTGATAAATTATGGAGGTACAGAACTGAAAATGGTGTGTAGATTGTCTAAGAAATTGAGTGCAGTCAGCCTTAAAAGTGGTGGATGATGTGTAAAGCAGCTACTTCACCCTGGGCATGTCCCATATGTCGTCAATGAACAGCTGCTTTTAACTTTGCCTTTTGCCCAGAGCAGGAGAGCTGCTGGATTTATTGAATTAATAACCACTCCATTATGTGTGTTTTGTTTTCCTGTGACCGTGAAATCTGGCTATAATGTTAGGAAAGTGTAAGACAGGTCTCCCTTAACAAACAAGGCAGAATCTACTTTGGGGGGTCATTATTTAAGACTTTATCTTTGGGGTAGAAAATAATAGGGAAATCCTTTCAAATCTGGAGTAGAATGTTCCTAACAATATTGAGTTAAAAAGGCATTTTATGGGTTACACAGATAGATAGAAACTGGCTTTCACTATGATTTGTAGTCCGAGGCCCAGCTACTGGCTGCAATGTGTTTGTGATTGAAGAGAGAGAGAGAGAGAGAGAGAGAGAGAGAGAGAGAGAGAGAGAGAGAGAGAGAGAGAGAGACTGATTTCTCTCTCCCTGAATTTTCTTCTTAAAGAAGAATTTTTTTCTTAAACATCTAAATACTTTCTGCAGAAATGAAGGTCAAATAGAACAGTCTCATCCTTTTCCAAGCTAGGTCATTATTTCTCCAAGAGTCATGAATTCAGCACAACAGGCATGATTTTAGTAGAGAGGTGGGGGAATCAGAACTTAACACATATGGTAAAGGTTGTACCAGTGACCTTTAATTCTTGAGACCAACAAGGTGCAAGATAAGTCTTCTAGCAAGTTTTAGTCAAGGTCATTTTGATGAATGGACAGTTTTCTTCTCCCTTTCTCTTAAAAACAAAAGTCAAACAACTATTGTTCACAATTCTACCCCAACTTCTGTCCCCTCCACTATTATTTTTAAAGGAAAAAACGTATACAAGGAAAAATTATTTTATCAACGGCTCCAGCTCCTAATTATTTCCCTATTACCACTAAGAAAAACAACTGCCATTGGAAACACAGAGAATAGCTCTGATGATCCAGCTCTCCCCATTTGTATCTATAAAAGTAATAAGGATATCAAGTTTACTGTTAAGAGTGCGAAAGATTACTTATCTCAAACTTGCATTTGATATATAGGAAAGCTAAGGCTTTGAAAAATTTTAATTTGCTTACAATTATGCGAATGATTATAGCATATTGCCACTAATTCCCAATTCAGCTTCTAGGCTATTGTAAATTTAAGGAGTCCTATATTTAAGAAAATCCTCCTTTTGTTATTTGTTTACAAGTATTCAAAATACCTAGACAATTAAAAGAGAACTTTCTTGCATTATTTTTAAATTAAAAAATTTAAAACTGAGTCTCAAAACTACAGAATGGGTTATTTAAAAAGCTTTGAAACAAAATCTGTTATACCCTGAAGTGTCTTCTGATTCATTTGAGTAGTTAAATTTTGCTTAGCATAAAATAATTTGCTTTTACTTTATTTGTAAATTGCGTAAATAATTACTTAGTGCCTAATATAATCCAGGCACTGTGCTAAATGTCACCAATCTTCAAAACAACCCTCAAAAACAGTTACTAGGATGATCAATTTAAAACAAACCGAAAATTAACTAAAGTTCACATAAGGATAGTACTGGAGGGCTATCGAAACTATAATGAAAAATAAGTCACTATCACTATCACTATCTTCCTGTTCCTCATCAATTTGCTCGAGCGGGCTCCAGTAACATCTCCATATGTCCTGTCTCATGCTAGTAGAGCCCAAGGGCATCTGCTTGCTCCAGGAACATAAAGAGCCTCAGACCATTATATTAGGTCATCGGAATGACCTAATATAATTGTTATTGGTATTTGGCTTATCAAATACGACACGGGTAGCTTGCCAGGCTTACCGTGCAGGTGGCATACTCTTGTAGTCACCTCTAAATAAGCATTTATTGATGAACCGCCTTATGGCGCACGAGCCGGCCTGTGATAGGCTCGCCTGCTGGGTGGAGTTCTGAAGAGAGGGAGGTCCAGATGTGGAAAATGGTGGCCCTCATGGAGTGAGGGGGAGTCGTCTGGCATGTTGCGAGGATAATAAACACAGAATCTATTAAGTTTGCCTTTAATAGGACATTTAGCAGCATTTAAATTAATGTTTATATAATAAATGCATGTCTTTCCTTTGCACAAAGTAAAATTGGATATCTCTTCCTAAGTCTTCTAACAGATAGAGACAGACAGACAGACAGACACACACGCACACACACACACACACAAACACGAGTCACTCAAGTTATGTGCATTCTCTACAACTTAAGCAAGAAAAATCACCTTTCTTACTGACTAGTGTTTTATAGTGGTATTGCTTTTTATCTCATAATTTAATTTGTAGTTTTGGGGGGCTATGTAAGTCCCTCAGAAATGTTTCTGAAACACTTTTAGTTCTAAAAGTATTCTTTTAAGCTATCAAAAATAGATTCGGGACCAAGCAATAGCACAGTGGGCGTTGCCTTGCATGTGACTGACCTGGGTTTGATTCCCCAGAATCCCACATGGTCCCCAGCACCACTGGGAGTAAATCCTGAGTGTAGAGCCAGGAGCGTTGCCAGGTGTGACCCAAAAAGTTAAAAAAAGTGCCTTGACTTCACAAACATTTACTACCTTCTAGAACCAGAATTGTTTATTGATGCTGTGATGCTGACACATGAAAGATGTGCAAAAACAGGTCTGAGGTTTTGTTTGTTTCCCATAAAGATGCTCAAATGGCATATAGGATCCTTTCTTGTATGTTTATCTGGGAACAAAGAATTACTTGCTATGGAAAAGGGTCTATTTGGAGGTGTCTACCATTTATCTGTAGTTGCACTAATTCTATGTTTGCACAGCAGTGCTGGTTTAACTCTTTCAGGAATCAGTTTTAGATGATCTGAGGGGGTTGGTTAAAGAGTAGGTACTCAGTAAGAGCAAATCCTGTTCCCACCTGCTCCATGAGAGTTTATCCTCAAGATGAGCTGAGAATATTATATTTTCAACCACCCAGTGGTAAGGAAAAAAGCAAACTTGATTCCTGAACACTTGAATATTTACAATTACTAACAATCTTGAAATTCTTCCTAGAATTATTTATTTACAGACATTAAAATTTATAGACAATACTGCTAACAGTAATTTGACTATTACCATGTACAAGTTATCTGATGAAAACAGGAACAACTGGGGGATGGCCCACAGTGAAAAGGTATCTAAGCTTGTTTTCCAACTCTTAACCCAAGAACAGAAAAGGATCTTGCACATTGGTCCACGTGTCAAAGATGTTTATTTTCTCACCAGTCTCTGACATTAGATGATTCCTTCTACTGACAATTCAGAGCAACACTACATCTCCTAAAACAAAATCCCTACCTTGAATCAAGATGCACATTTTATATGAACAATATTTGGCAAGACTGTGATTCTTTTTTAACAAACTCCTCCACTCCTGTCATGCCTTCTTTTCTAAAACAAGATTAACTCATTTTGGGGGTGGGGTGGCATGGAGGAAAAGCTTTTCTCTAAAAGAAGAGGAAATGATGACTTTTACACTCAATTTCATCTTAGCCTACACAGGCATAACAGTCATGCTATTGGGTGTGATGAAGTATCATTGCATGTGTATTATGCCACTCACACCTGAGGATGGACTTGGGGCGTCATTCCTGTAGACACAGCTTAGAAATTTACTAAGAGTTTTGGGGTGGTGGGTGAGATATGCTTTGGTCACAAATGGAAAGTCACTGCCCCCCCACCTCATTACCTGCTTCCATGTGGGCAGATGAGGTAATGTGTGACATAGAGAACAAAGATTAGTACAACAATAACAATAAAATACCCACCAGGCAATTGGTCTATTAAGAGGAAAGCAACTGAATTTACCTCTATGCAAACCTTCTGGCCTTTGACCTGTGCTAAGCTTCACTTTAAAACATCCAGATGGAGATTACTAACTAGGGGAGAAGCTTTCGACATTCTCCTTCATTTAATTAAAGGGACAAACAAGACATGTTGGTTTGGACAACGAAACGTGTGGAATTCGGGATCTTCCTTTTCAGCGTGGATTCATGTGAAGTCAGACTCCTGAGCCCGATTTTTTGTGGGGCACATCACCTTGGACCCTAACCTGCTTGACAAACACGATACATGCACAAGGGGATGGCTCAAAATTGTCCTCCCAAAGCAGCGATGTTTCAGAGAAGACAAATGTTGAAATTGTTTCTTCCTGATGATGTTATTTGTGCTCTGAATAAGAAAAAGGTTGCGCTTGACAAGTCAGTGGAGACAGAACCAAGGTGTTCCCCATTCCTCCAGCAGACTTGTGGCTGCTTTTTTGCTCTGAGAATTCCCTGGGTGGTCTGTAAGACCTGCCCCAGGGAGGGGGTAGGGGGAGAGCAGTCTTAGTCTAATCCGGATGTTACAAAGGTATGTAAAATGACATGTCTTGCAGGTTTAGTTTATGTGTTGTCTGGTCCTTCATGTGGAAAGAGACATTCTTTCAAGCTTTTCTGGAACCTCTGGAATGAATGGGCTTGAAAAAGCTATGAATGTTGATTTTTTTTTAATAAAAGCACTGAAATGCTAGAGTTTTGTTGCAATATGAAAATATGTGCAACAATGGGACTGACTCAGGAAATTCAGGCATGTAAACTCTGGGTTGACACTAGATGGCATTTATTTCCCCAAAAATGTGGGGCTCTTTTCTCTGTTTATGATATCCAAAAAACGTTCAGGAACTTTTAAAATAATGTTTATTTTTTGCTTTAGGGGCCATGTTTGGCAATGCTCAGGGGTTACTCCTGGCTCTGCACTCAGGAATGACTACTAGTGGGGGCCCATATGTGCTACTAGGAATCAAACATAGGTCAGCTGTGTGCAAGGTGAACACCCTGCCCACTGTACTATTGCTCTGTTTATTTTTAAAATATGGAGACAGTGAGAGGCAGAGGGTCCTGGCGCACAGTAGGATAGTACCAATTATACCAAGCTGCCAGGATGAGATGGAAGAACTGTCAGCCCACAGAGAAGGAAAAACTGCTGTTGGACAGGACCTGAGAGGGCCATTAGGATCGGAAACAGAAGCTGCTCAGAAGGCAGTACCTAGCACTTGTCTAGCTGTGTCTGCACTGATATACAGAACTGACAGCTTTCCGTAGAAGCCACAGGGCCAGGAGTCTGCTCAGTTAGGCCAGTAACCTGCAAGAGGACACTCAGGTGAAGCAGCACTAGCACTTGGACCAAGCATTCCGGTCCTTACCAGGCCACCTGCAATCGAACGTGAAAAGTGCTGGCTTTTACTTCAAATACACAAGGAGTCAGCTTCCCCTGTGTGACCTTTCCCTTATTTTAGAGAATTAAATAGAGCTTACCAAAGGGTAGCCTTCTCTGCTTTCCATGCACCTGCACACTCCCAAATCAAGAGGGGCCGAAACGAAATGATCCCCTGAAAGCTGGGAAACAGTGATGACCTTTTGTGAGTTAAGTCTTCCTGGAAAACATCTGGGAGGAAAGGTCTCCGATGATATTCGAATCAATGTCAAAAGAGCCGATAAATTGAGAGAACACACAAAAAAATGCAGTCTATTTAAAAGGGAATCTCCAATTTCCCAGGTAAAGAAGAACTCGCTGAAATGAAGAGAAGGATGTCAAGAATTCTTGCCTTCAGCCACAATGTGTAAGAGAAGCGAGGGAAGGAGGGAGGGAGGGAGGGAGGGGAGAGAGAGAGAGAGAGAGAGAGAGAGAGAGAGAGAGAGAGAGATGTGCCTACCATAGAGGCAGGCTGGGGGAGGAAATCAGGGTGGTGGGAAGTGGGCACTGGTGACTGGTGAAGAGACGGGTGCTGGAAAACTGTATGACTAAAACCCAAACATGAACATCTTTGTAATTGTATATCTCATGGTGGCACAATAAAAAAAAATGAATTCTTGCCTTCTAGGGGTGCGAGGGAGAAACCCAGGCAGCATAATTATGTGAGGGTTCCTAAGACAGATATTCTAATCATTTCATTAAAAAAACAGTTCTCTTCCGTGAGAAAGCCTGCAGAAGGGTGCCGCTTACAATGTTTGAGGCAGAAATCCAATGTAAATGGTTTTAATCCCTCCGAGTCAAATTCATATGGTGTGCATGTTCTGTGGATACAGACCCAGTTAGCCTTGTTGACACACATCAGAAAATTCCAGTGAGGCACACATGATTTATGCTTTATATGTGGAGCCCATGCTGTAATCATTCACCCCTTTTCAAGTCAAGTTTGGCAACTTTATCTCACTTGGCCGTTTGCATTTTTTTTGAAAGTGAAAATATATTCCGCGGCTTTGGATGTGTTGATTGGTAGGAAGGTAAAGGCAGCCGCAAGGTCTCTGGAGACAGGCTCAGCTAAATGAAGACCTCCAGTGCTTTCTTGTTAGCCAAGATAGATCAACATCCCAATGAACCACAACTAGTCAATAGCAGAGGCTCTCAATGTCTGTGCTCTGAGGCCACAAATCAGTTTTCCCTGGGACTTAGTTATCTATCAGCATATTATGCCCTAGGCCATGCACTGCTGCTACTGCTGGTCCAACTGTAATTTTCCCCAGTGAAGTTTTTAAAGTCACAGGCTGAGACTGCAACCCTGCACTTTGGACAACCAGGACATCACGGACCAACCTCAGAACAATTGCCCAGCCAATAAACTGCCACTTTAATGTACTCAGCTACTCACTACATAGGAGGGTCGATACAAGCATGCCTTGCTCTTCCTGCTTTCTGTGCAGAGATTTCTTTCCGTATGTCCATTACCTAGTGGCTGCAGTTGTCCCAGAATGATGGGCACAAGCTTGTCAGCAAAGTCACAGTCCCTATAGTCTGAAGTTTTTTGGTAACCTTGTTGGTAGCAACCTAAATTGTGTCTCCATGGTCAAGCGATCCTAGCTTTGAAAAACCTGATTTTCTTGAAGCATCTTTCTAAATACAGAGATCTAACGCACTTTTTCTGCTCTTTGAATTTCTCATCATCTTCCCACATATTTCACAGCTTGTTTTCTCTGGGAAACCCATAAAGGATGGCCTGAGAACACACTTTATCAAGCAGACTCTTTTCTATTGACAGGGAGATGTTTGAACCACACCTGGTTCTGTAATGACCTCACATGGTGCCAGAGATAAAAATGGGGTCTGCACTTGCAAAGCAAGTATGCAACACCATAGACTGTCCGTGGGCCCTGATAATATTTTTGGACATTTGATACTTCCCTTGAGTGCAGTCCTAGGCCTCTTATTAATAAACTTATGGTTTGAACCAAGTTCAGAAATACAAAGAACAACTTAGTGGTTGTCTGAGGGGTGGGGTTTGGGAATAATAAGATGGGCAAAAGGATCCAGAGGCATGGGTCCCAGTTATAAAATAAAGCTGTGGGGTGGACAGACACTACAGGGGATAGGTGCTTGCCTTGCTACTAAGGTCAATTCAGGTTTAATATTCATCACCACACATGGTCCCTTGAGCCCCACCACATGTGATACCTGAGCAGAGAGCCAAGAGTAAGCCCTGAGGACTGCTAGGTGTTGTCTCAAACTCCCAGCCCCAAAAGCCATGGGGATACCCGGAGGAGGTTGGGATCCAGAGAAAATAATAAAGCACTGCAAACTTGAAAGAGTAAAGAATAAATGAGAAGAATAAATGAGAGGTAGAATTACTGAGGATCATTTGATAATGAATACAAAGGTCAAATCAAATTTTGAATGTTATTTATACTTCATGTCATCAGGACTCCACCCAGCAGACGAGCCTATCACAGCCCAGGCCGCACTGGCTGCAAGCAGCCGCACGGTTCATCAATAAAAGCTGTATTTAGAGGTGACTACAAGAGTATGCTACCTGCATGGCAAGCCTGGCAAGCTACCCATGTCGTATTTGATATGCCAAATACCAGTAACAATTATAGAACTCATTCCCATGACCTAATATAATGGTTTGAGGCTCTCTATGTTCCTGGAGCAAGCTGATGCATGAGACAGGACATATGGAGATGTTACTGGTGCCCGCTCTAGCAAATCAGTGATGAATGGGAAGACAATGATACAATGATTTATACTTTAATTTTTAAAAACATACATTTGCTTTCCAGACTTTCAGAGGTCAGGATATTTGGGAGCTGCCTTTGGAAGGGTGTGTTGGCTCATGGTGGGGTTGGCACATCGCTGGCCATCAGGTCACTCCAAACAAGCTCTCAACAGGCCAGTTTCTAGCATGCAAGGCCCTTCCAGACTGTTTGCTAAGTGTTTCCTGGGGCGTGCCTAGCTTCTAACAGTAGGCTCCTGGTATGGCCCTCCTGGGCCCAAGGGCTTGTTTTTTTTTTTTTTTTCAGTGAAATCCTGTGTTTCACAGCAGTCTCATATTACTATTTTATATCTGCATACTACTTCCCCACTTCCATCACCATGGTCAGGAGCCTCCACCACTGCCTGTGGATCCTTTCTTTATGCCCACTCGGCCCCCAGACCCCCTGGTCCTGCTATCTAGCTCTCAGCGATGCTTCCTCCAGGGGCTGCATATAGTTCCTTAACCTGTTATTTGGTTTCTTCAAATAGCAGAGCATCAGGACTACTCTTTGGCCCACTTTCCTTCCTTGTAATGGCACCCTCATCAGAACTCCACCCAGCAGACCAGCTTATCACAGCCCGGCTCACGCGGTTCATCAATAAATGCTGGATTTTGAGATGACTACAAGAGTATGCTACCCTACGGCAGAGCCTGGCAAGCTACCCGTGTCGTATTTGATATGCCAGATACCAGTAACAATTATAGACCTCATTCCTATGACCTGATGGAATGGTTTGAGGCTCTTTATGTTCCTGGAGCAAGCAGGTTCCCTTGGGCTCTACTTGCATGAGACAGGTCATATGGAGGTGTTACTGGTGCCCGCTCGATCAAATCGAAGATGAACAGGGAAGACAGTGATACAGTGATACAGTGAATGGTACCCTCCTGTCTTTCTAATAGCTGAGCACTGTTCCACAGTATCTACTGACAGTTTCCTTATCTGCTCATCCAGGACTGGATTCATGGCTCATTCTCAGACTTGACCCTTCCTGGCCTGCCTCTGATGCAGATGGAAACTCAGGACAAAACCCTCACCTCCCCTGCCTGCAGAGACTGTCTGCTGCCCTGTGTGCAGAGGAAAAGCATGAACACTGCTCCAGAGGCATTTGGTGGCATGGGTGACCTGCACACAGAGGTTCCAACTTGGCCCTTCCTCCTAGTCCAGCAGGATGAGAGTCCCCACATTTCCTCTTGTGACTCAGCAGACTAGAGTGTGGGTATCTTCCCTTGAGCTGTCTTCTCAACCCACCTCCTAGATTTAGTCCTTCTCTAAACCACAAGTCAAAAATCACTTCTCTGACACTTGCGATGATTAAAAACTTTTTTTTAAATGAGAGGTATAAGACTGGGAAAGAAACCTTAGGGAGGGAGCTATGAACAGGCTGTGGTAACTAACAGGCACTTGTGCAGATTAGAAGCCCTGAAAGAAACTACCCCACAGCCACTCTCACAGAATCCCTGAGCCCTGGGTCCTCTGCATGCAGGTAGTTGTTGCCTGCCTTTTAATAAGGGGTGGGGTGGGGAGTCCACTTTCTCTTGCTCAGATCACTGTAATAGCTATGTATATTTCCACCCACACTCCACTCTATAAAGACCTTGGTGCAGAGTTGGGCGCTCAGGCAGGGATGTCTAAAATGAAAATCAGACACCATGATTGAACTCTCCGCTCAGAACCACATACCTCACTCCACATACACTTGGAGGGGCAAAGCCTCCCTTCTCCACAATGCACTTCATTCTATTGCCTTAGCAGAATGATAATACTTTCAAAATTGGGGTTTACATTTTGGCTTTATTGATGTTTATTGGAGTAGACCTTAAATGCTGGAGGCCCACGTTGGTTCCCCAATATCTCATAGTCCCCTGAGCACCACTAGAAGTGATTCCAGAGTACCGTGCTAGGAAAAACCTCTGAGTACTCCTGGGTGTGGTCCCCCTAAAAATAAACAACTTCCCTTTTATTAAAAGATTCTGGCCACCAGTTTTACTCCCTAAATCTAGATTATACCCTGCAAATTGAGAATAAGATATTTAAGGTTATTATTATGGATTCTCAGTTGATTCTTAATAAATTTGTTTTGTTTTGTATTTTTATGAAGGAGCCTTAAATGTTCTCTCTAACTAAAAAACTAGTGCCATGGTTTTTAAAGTGATAACTTTCTCATTAAACTTTACAAAACATTTTCCAATAGTGCATGGTGGGAAAAATCATTTGTGGGAAAGCTTCTATCAACAGGCATCTTTGCTTCTGTGATGCAAAGCAGGATGGACTTGGGGATTATTAAGGGTTACTCCTTGCTCTACACTCAGTGCTCACTCCTGACAGTGCTTGGGGACTTAATGGGATACAGAGATTGAACTCGGTTTTGCCTGCATGCAAGGCAAGTGCCCTACCCACTATACTCTCTCTCTGGCCCTCAAACTTTCTTCTGTATAAAACAGTATTTGATGGAGATATGCAATCTTAGTTGAAGTTCTCATTGTATGTTTCTTCAGGTTGGCCACACCCAATGTAAGGGTTTCATCTCTCATGCACAACAAGTGAACCTTTTCCTGCCAAGTAGCTGTAAATTCAGCCTTATACGTGCAAAAGTGCAGAGTGGTGGCCTTCTGGGCTCAGAACCGTGTCCCTGTGAAGTCAGATCTCACATTTCCCAGTACACCAAGGACTAAGTGAAGCCAGCACTTGTGAAAGTACTTGGTGAGCAGGTTGCGGAGTGCAGAAAATATGATCTGGAATTTCCAACCTCCCGCAGAGCCAGTACTTAGCTAAAGAAACACTCTGAAACTGTTAGTTGTACCTCTTTTAAACCATTTTTTAAATTACGGACAAGACAGTCCTCAGGAAATTAATTAAAGTTTTGGACAATAATGAAATCAGGGCTCTTTCTGTTTGCAGTCTTTTCTTTCTGCTTGCATACATCTCTCTCTGTCAAGTACATCAAACAGCTCATTAGCCCCATTTTCAAAGCTTCGCTGCTCACATTACTTAAAAGGATCTCCAGCCACCTTCTTGGAGAGTTCACACTTTCTGTGAATTGGCTTCCTGGTTGCTTCTGGGACTTTGAAAGATTTTGTTCCTATGTACTGGAGGCACTGAACGATGCCTGCACTTTCTTTCCCACAGATCAATTTTCTTAGTGTTTTTTTTCCTTGATGATGTGCATTTTATAAATACTGTTGTAAAGGTGGATAAACCTATTTCACTTGGTATTTGCTTATTTTGGTTAAATACTCTTGGGTTTGCTGGAGGCATCTGAAAGTCATTAGAATGACTGCTTTTATTAAGACATGTGGTACCAGGGGGAAAAAAAATTATGGGAGTCTAAAGTGTTGCTTTCATTTAGCGTAAAGCATTGCCATGACAAAAGTTTGGTGTTTCCAATGCCCATTTGAACATACAGGTCACGTGATTGACAGATATCACATGTTAGCACATGTTAAAAGTTAGAACCCTAACCAGAGACAGAATTTCTGACTCACGGCTTCCATTACTCTGAACTATCACATGTCATCTCAAGTTGACTATAAAAATAACTCAGTATGCCAGAGTGCTTCAATTAACAGCTGCAATGTTGAGATTGTTGAACACAGGTGAGACACAGAATCTCAGAGAGTGGCTCTGAGGTAAAGCTCTTTCCCTGCAGGTTTGGTGCAGAGGGCAAATGAACAGCCCTTTTCCTCCTCAGAAGCCAATTATGCAGAACGGGGCACACAGCACAGGAGGGAGGGTGGACATAGATCTCAGTTACGTCTTCCTTGATGATCTAAATACACTTGGGAATATGTGACCTGAGATGGGGGAGTGGAAACAGGCAAACCAAGAGAAGCCTGGAGTATCTGAGTTATAGACGCTGTTATCTTGAACAGAACACAGAACCCAGAAAATGCCCAAGTGCAAACTGAAATAATGAGACATCAGACACCCCAGGTGAACTTGGTCTGATTTAAGCATGATTTCAGATGTTGTACAGACTTGAACTCATCATATCTTCACCACTGACTTTTGGGGTGAGGTATATACTTAATAGTGTCCCCCCATTTATCAAGGCAGAAACTGATTCATAGAGAGTGGAAGTGACTTGACAAGGGTACGCAGTCACCAAATGGTGGCGTTAGGATTGAACCCCAAGCAGCTTAACTTGGGGAGAAAGCTGCTTCCTTAAATCCTGAGGGGAGAACGGAAGGAAGGAAGAAAGAGCGAGAACAGAGCAGGGAAGACGGGGATGGAAGGAGGAAGAAGTAGACGCTGGAAGGAAGACTAAACAGATTTGTGTGGATGAGACCTTCATTACAATTTTAATGGAAGACTAGGATTCTTAAGGAGCAAAGGAATAAATGGTTGGGGGAAGGACTGTGACAGCTGACCTCTGCTTTTGAAGTCGATCAGGCTGGATTTAAGTTATTTCTTGCTGCAAAAGTTTCATTAAAGCTCAACCCCTAAGTAGTATTAGTGCTTACCAAAGCATATTTTTATACCAAGCAGTAAAGGGTTTCAACAAAAATAAATATTACAGTTTCAAAGGAGAAGGAATGGAAGTAGGTTGATCTGCAGACTACCCAAATTAAATGAAGAAAAAGAAAAATACATGAACACATTCTGCTCGAAGCATATTCATGGTGACTCCCTATGCCCCCAGGTCAATTAAGAGCAATCCTACAGAACACAAAACCCAAACCACTTGCAGGATGCAACTGCTCAACCTGGATGGATCTCTTTTATTTTTCCTCCAGCTACCTGCATGGTTGAGAAAGGAATTTCCTTTCCTTGTGGCCTCAGTGGTGGGATGTCTCAGTCCGAGGAATCAGAGAGATTCCCTCTATCAATAAATGATCAAGGAACAACTGAGCAGGAACCTCTGACACAGCCAATGTGCACTGGATCCTTAGCATCATGTATGACCCCTGAGCTCAGAGTGATCTCAGGATGTGGCTCCAAATACAACAAACAAAACTAAAACCGAAACACTCCAATGCAATCATGTCACTGGAAAGCTGGGGATATCTGTCCCCTAGAAGCTAATGTATTCACCAATATGATCTCCTCTGGGTTTTTGGAAACTAAAACTACCCCCTGAAACTACCCCTGAAATACACTTTATAGACAGTAAGCGAGGAAATTTGATGAAGGTCAGACAGCTACTAAGGTGCAAGAGAAACCAAGATATTTTGTCCCTCTGTTTGCTGCTAATGCCCCCCATAGATACACATTTTTCAGGATAGTTCCTACTTTATTTTGAAAATATATTTGATTCTCTAGATTTTGAAATGATCCCACTTCTAGTGGCTGTTTCTTGCCACTTTCTGCAGAGGACCAACTTAGAGGTATCTTTCCACAGGAAGAAAATGAACAGCCCTTGGATTTCACATCTGATGTCTTCCCACAGAATTTTTGTACTAAATGAATACTTTCAAAGTATTCAGGTCCTAATTGAGGCATCAAAAAATATCACTAAAATAACTTATTTTATTTTATTATAGGGTTTTATTGGCCTGCAGATCTCTGTCTTGGCAGCACACATTAAAATTATATGTTTCATTTTAAAGAGTTTACTTCTGGATAAGAAGTTAGCTAATTGTAATGTGTCGGGATCTTAATTACACAACTCCAATGACCAAGTGATTCATGGAGCCCTCTCAATTTTTTTATACAACTATACTTTAATGGTGCCTGGGAGAATAAGGACTCTAGTCAGCTCTGCTGGATTCCAACTCCTTCCTCTACATTTGTCAGCTTGAATACACTGCTCTTTGCTTGCATAATTTCATTAAGCAGCTAACTCTCTACTTTTTTCTACCTTTCCATTAACAGAAATTTATGCCATTTTTGCCAAAGTTAATTTGTCTGTTTTATGTATCTTGCTTTTCTCCTGGACTAGGGCTGCATTATCCATGACTAATCCATTATCAACTATTACCAATGTCTTTTAGGTATTAAGTAACTTCTAAGATGCTACATTACAATATGGTTGGCTAATATAACCAATCAATTATGTTTACATGGATTTCTGACAAGTAATACCACTCCATGGGATTTTGTATGAGGGAAGTATTGACAACAACGAGAAGGAAGAAATTCTTATTTACAAGCTCAATTAATGCCACCTTGGAAATATATGGAAACTGATGATATATTTAAATTGATTTCATCTCAGTTTACTCAAGAAGTAAAAATGAAGTTGTTATTGCTCAAGTGTATGGTATTGTTAAATATTAAAATTAATGCATGCAAATTACTCAGAATAATATCTGCACCACGTCCTCAACTTTCACACTGACCCACCAGACCACCAGAATCACCAGAACTCATGGGAAAAATACCTCCCATATAATGATAAATTCAGACTCAAGTGCTTAATCCATTAGATATTATATAAGCCTTTCCAATTGTTAGTATATATTAAGGGAATTATGCTCCTTTGAACAAAATATGCCCATGGTGCTGATTATTTTGTTTTTTTTTTTAATTTTTTTATTATACCACCGTGAAACATCCAATTACAAAGGTATTCATAATTGGTTCTTGGTAATACAGTATTCCAGCACCCATCCCTCCACCAGTGCCCCATTTCCACCACCAATGTACCCCCCCCTCCCCTCCCCCCACCCACCTTAATAGCAGGTACCCCAGTTTCCTCTCTTTCTCTATCTCTCTCTCTGTCTCTGCATCTCTCTCCCTCTTATTTTACACATTGTGGCTAGCCCTGCAGATATTTAGAGTATATCACTTAAGTCTCTTTGTGTATATTCAGTGGTGAGTTTTAATCTGCCATTACCATTTCCCATATTTATTAAAACACTGGTATCTATTTATATCCTACTAATGAATGCAGTCATTCTATATCTGTCCTTTTCCTTCCTACTAATTTCACTCAGCATGATAGACTCCATGTCCATCCATTTGCAGGTAAATTTCATAATTTCATCCTTTCTGACAGCCGCATAGTATTCCATAGTGTAGATGAACCACAGTTTCTTTAGCCAGTCCTCTGTTCTCGGGCATTTAGGTTGTTTCCAGATTCTAGCTATAGTGAATAGCACAGAGATGAATAAAGAAGTACAGATAGTGTTTCTGCTATGTTTTTTTCGGTCTCTCGGGTATATTCCCAGGAGTGCTATTGCTGGATCAAATGGGAGCTCAATATCTAGTTTTCGGAGGAATGCCCATATTGTTTTCCAAAAGGGCTGGACCAGTCGGCACTCCCATCAACAGTGGATGAGAGTCCCTTTTTCCCCACATCCACGCCAGCACCGGTTGTTCTTGCTGTTTTGGATGTGTGCCAGTCTCTGTGGAGTGAGATGGTACCTCATTGTTGTTTTGATTTGCATCTCCCTGATGATTAAAGATGAAGAGCACTTTTTCATATGCCTTTTGGCCATTCGAATTTCTTCTTTTTGGAAGCTTCTGTTCATTTCTTCTCCCCATTTTTTGATGGGGTTGGCTGTTTTCTTCTTGTGGAGTGCTACCAGTGCCTGATATATCCTGGATATTAACCCCTTGTCAGATGGGTATTGGGTGAATATCCTTTCCCACTCTGTGGATTGTCTTTGTATCTTGGTCACCGTTTCTTTTGAGGTGCAGAAGCTTTTCAATTTTATATAATCCCATTTGTTTATCATTGCTTCCATTTGCTTGGTCAGTGGTGTGTCGTCTTTAAAGATACTTTTCGTTTCGATGTCATAGAGCGTTTCTCCCATGTTTTCTTCGATGTACCTTATAGATTCATGTCTGATATCGAGATCTAGAATCCATTTTGATCTGACTTTTGTGCATGGCGTTAGAAGGAGGTCTAAGTTCATTTTTTTACATGTAGCTGCCCAGTTTTCCCAGCAATGGTGCTGATTATTTTGTATATTTTTCATTTTAAAATGTTTTAAATTGGAAATTAAAAAATTAATTCCAATTCAGTAGAGAACATTTTTATCACAGGCATTCTTTTAAAATACAAATACCTAACAAAGAAAAGTCTTTCTACCAGCATTATGTTCCAATATGTTCTCTTCTGTTACATTTCAATTTGTTTTCTTTCCTGATTTTCAAATAACAGTTTTGTCAGTCTGACCTCCCCAGCAGAGTCAACAAATGACTGACTGAGGCTTCAGGGCCTTGAGTTTGAAAATTACTGCTTAGAAGCACATCCTATGATATATATTAATCTTTGTAACATCAAGACTTTCTATTATTAGGTAATTTTTTAAAAAACATGTTGTCTGTAATAAAGTTTTTTTTTTTTTTTTTTGTTTTTTTTGGGTCACACCCGGCTATGCTCAGGGGTGTCAGGAATTATTCCTGGTGGTGCTCAGGGAACCATATGGGATGCTGAGGATCAAATCTGGGTCGGCCACATGAAAGTCAAGTGCCCTCCCCGCTTACTGTCACTCTGGCTGTAATAAAGTTAGATACGTTTTCTAGTAAATGACTTTTCAGGGCTTCAAATCCTAATTATAAGTTTCCAGTAAGATCAGTAGAAAGTGCTATATCTGCTGATTGCATTTGAGATTGTGGAGCAGATAGAATACCTTTTGCCCTTCTTTCTTCTCTACCTGCCTTTACTTCTGGGACTCATCTTTAGGGAACGGGTGATAGAACATAGCATTTATCAGCTTGTCATGACATTTATTTCAAAAACCAAATCACATGTCACAATTGGCTTTAACACAGCTCAGACTGAAGCTTTTCATTTGTCCAAATTACATATTTCTACGCATCAAATTTTAATTACTCCCACCACACTGCCCTAACTCCTGAAAGCATTTTCATTACTTTGTCATCTAACATTTTCATTTTTTATTCTCTGTGATGGAATTGACATATATTACACATCCTGCGTTATGACCATATCACAAAATCATATCTGTTTCAAAGACAGATTTAAGCTTTACTGTCAAAATCTTTTTAGTCTCTTCAGAAATTGGCTATATTTACTGAGTTCATTTGATGGCATCCTACAGACCAGAGAAACATTTATGCTGGTTCAAATAAAATACTACCATTTACTTGTATAGTAACAGAAAGAAATAAAAGAACTTTTTGAGTGATTACTAGCTATTAGATTTCTTTTTTTTTACTAAGCGTTGGCAGTTAATTGCCACCACATAAAAGGCCACTGTAAGGACATGTGGTTCAAAAATAACAAAGATTGGTATGAGAGATAGAGAGAGTAGAGGGGTTAAGGCCCATGCTTTGCATGTAGCCAGCCCTGGCTTGATCCCCAGCACTGAATGGTTCCCTGAGCATTCCTCAGACATCCCTATAGGCACTGGTACAGTCCCCAGCACCACAGGGTCCCAGCAGTACAATACCGTGAGCCCTCACACTGACCCCTGTCCAGTTGGCCAGAGATCACTGGGAGTGAGTCCAGGGTTCCCCTGAGCACTCTCCCTCCCATGAAAACAACAAGAAAGCCTAAGGATTCTTTCCCACAATTCTATAGATTGGCGATTTTTCTGTTGGTCTTGCCTGCAATTATGAGGTTACTGCAATTTGTCAGCTCAGCTGGAGTGTCTGAAATGCACAGCTCCTGCTTTCAGACTCTGGGAAGGATGGCTTTCCATCCTTGGTCTTCCAATTCAAGACTTCTGAGGTTAAGTTTCTAGAATTCTTCACTATGCCACATTTTGTTGGTCATGGCAAATAAATCGTAAGGCAGTTCCACAGAGGATTCTTACTCTTGGTAGAGGGGCCAGGAAATACTGTGGTTGTTTCCCAAGGCACCACAATGACTTCTAATAAAATACTGAGAAGACCGCAGAAAGAAAGTCATAGAAACCTCAAAGTCAATTGGAATATAAGGCATCTTCAATCCTGATAACTAAAGCTTAAAACTATTGATGGTATACTGTGCCAACGTTTACTTTTAATTTTGTCCATTTTATAAAAAAATGGCATTAAGAAGAAGGGTATGATTCACTTTCTATTTTGGTGGAGAAAAGCACAGTATAATGGGGAAAAGGCATGATTTAAGAGTCTAGAACCCAGGTTTGGACATTGTTGCTTTCACACCCAGTTACATGGGTGCAGCTATTACAGTCTGAGGAAAGATACAAGTGAAGATGAAATGAAATTATCTTGGACTTGCATTCAGTAAACAATCATTACTTTCCTAAGTTTCTGCTCTGCCACTTTGGACTTTCTTAATCTCTTTCTAAACAAAACAGGCAAAAGAAATCTCTAGATGCCCTATTCTTTTCTTGAGTCTTTTTCAGACTGGCAGAGAATCACATAAGTAAAGAATATGCAGATGGACTTTGTTTTGTCTACTTTGATCAGAAGTATTAAGGAAAATGGAAGGAAATGAGAAAACTGTTTACCTTTTTTTTTTTTAATTTCCTTAAAATGAGCAGCAAAGCACCATTTAAAAATAAATGATTCTGAGAAAGCCTTACAAAAACTACAAAGTGGGCTGGAGCAATAGTATAGCAGATAGGGTGTCTGCCTTGCATGCAGCCTTCCTGGCTGGGATCCCCTGCATTCCATATGGCTCCCTGAGCACTAACAGGGTAATTCCTGAGTACAGAGACAGGAGTAACCCTGAGTATTACCTGGTATGACTGCAAAAGCCAAAAAAAAAAAAAAAAAAACAGAAAAAAAAGACTACAAAGTGATTGATTTTCACCAATTATACTAGTCATTTCTGGTAAACTTTCTACAAATTCATGCAGCAAATCTTTATGCTGTACAATTTAAAGTTATGCAACAAATTACATAGACGATACAATTTACGTGTAAGATACAATTTACATGTTAAAAACTTTCATGTTACACTCAATAAAAATGGAAAAAAAGACTTTTAAATCCCTATTTTTGTTGGGAGAAGAAAACTGCTTATTTGATCAGTAATAGCATAAGACAATAAATAATGATATTAAAATTAACAAAATATATTTTAACTTGAAAGTTAATATCTAGTAGTTATTTTAGTTTCTCTAGAGCAGAATTTAAACATTTCCTACTCATGATCCCTTTTGCCTGAGAAATTTTTTTTATGTGACCCTGGGTAAAAAGGAATAGCGGGTAGGACCTAAATCAAACATTTCCTATAACCAATCCAATTTACTTCAGAACAACCCCCACTTTCACCTGCTTGACCCCAGAAACCCTAAGGACAAAACTGGTTATGCTGACCCATCGCCCATGATCCAAGTGAGAGATACAAAAGCAAAGCCACCCAGATTTAAATGTAATCTACAATTTTTGAACCATAAATGCAGCTGAAATGTAAGATACCCAACTTTGAGTTGAAGGAAGGAGAAGGATGGAACGAAATCTCAAGGCAGAAGTATTTGAGGATTCTCTGGTCCTGATTCATCACCTTTCTAAAGGGCAACTCTCAACTCTGACATGCCTGTCTTCCAAAAGACCATTTCTTTAATTTCATAGAAAACCAGCTTTGTTGACCTGCAAGGCACCACACACCAAAGCAGAACAATGCAAGTACATTTGAGGGGCCCCTGACACATATTTACATCCACAAAAGGGACCAAATCATTTCCTAGAATGTTGAGGCAGGAATTGGGAAGGATGGGGAGGGCAAAGTTGCTTCAAATTCCAGACCACCAATTCAGGAGTGCAGGGGGCAAAGGTGGCCTCAGGCCCAAGAAGAGACACAGGCTGAGACATCTGGAGACAGGGAGAGGCTGGTGGGAACCCTAGGCAGTAGATTAGACAGGTCAGTAACTGGAAGAAACCAAACACTTCTCTGGTCCTGTAAATTTATAGTCACTCCTACTCACTCGCCCTCAAACTTGGAACAGACAAGGGAAGCCAGAAGCACGCTTCGTTCTGTTATGTGTGGATCATCTCTAGGGAAACATGTTCACTGCTCCAAACTTAAAGACATTCTAAGTGCACAAACCCAGGCTGTGGATCCACACATGGACTCCCCATACAGGTAATGAAACGAAGAGGATTTGAATTTTAAAAGACAGGACCAAAGCTGTACAATCTGTCAAATGTGTTTCCTGGACTCTAGCAATAGCCACTGACACAAAACGCTGTTGTCTCACTTCGTATGAAGTGAAATCATTATGCCATACATCTTAAAGTTAAATAGCTGTTACCTAAAAGATTTTGCCTACCTAACATGGCTGGAGGCACTCAGGGTCTCTTTTCTACTTGGACAATTAATATTGGTGACTGCTATTCAATAGTTTTATTTTTTTCTCCTCCAACCCCCCACCCACACCCACCCACCCACCCACCCACCCACCCACCCACACACACACACACACACACACACACACACTTTTAGATAGCTTTTGGACTGTATCTATATGCATTCTGTCCATAATACAGAGATCTGATCTTCCCTGATTTTTCTCCATCATATGATGAAATGTTCTATTTATATTAAAATGAAGGGACTCCTCGGGGAGACATAGAACAGAATGAAACAACAGAGCATTAGAGGCTGAGAATGATGGCAGAACAGTAGCTCTGGGTACCAGGAGGCCCTAAGGTCTGCAAAGACAGTGCAAGTTACAGTGGCTGACACTTGGCATCCCTCATAGGTTAAGTACTCAGAGCACAGCAACTAATCAAACAATTTCTTGTCTTGCTACATCTTGACTGGGTATGTCATCGTACTACTATATTGCTGGCAGAGGGTCAAGTATTTCCTGCCCGCCTCAACCCCCATGAGCCATATTAAACACTTGATCACATAATCATGGTTCTTCAAATAATTGAACCCATAGCAATACTGTGATTGCCATTAGTGGTTTATTCCAGGTACAAGACAGTAAAAGTCATGGAAATCACATGGAAATTACATTTTTATGTAATATGCCAAACAGACTTCAAATGAAAAAAAAATGAACTAGTGCTAGCTACGTATCTCCTTAAAACCCATTTTTATGGTGATAGCAGGAATAAAGTAGAACAAAGTCAGTGCCAAGTCCCTTGGCATCAAAGGCAAGTGTGACTGTGTGTATGTGTCCAGAGGGCTTCTCAAAGGAGAGAGTGCAGAGACACAGTGCTTTTCCCTTTCTTGTTTCTCTTCAGTCCATAATTAGTGAATGTCATTTCACCTTCTTGATGCTTGATTAGAATACATAATCTCTAAATTTGCTTCTAGAATGAAAATCCATTATTCTTGATCGAAGTCAGATGGAGCAAAAAGTTCAAGATGGGAAGAACTCAAAATTAAGCATCACCTTCATGCTTTACTGAGTTGGCTCTGTGTGTAAGTGCTAGATTATTGTACAAAATGTGTGCCCAGGATATAGGGAATCTATCAAAAAATAGGTTCAGAATCCCAGATAGCTCTAGCGTACCACTTCTTTGACCTCAATGCCCAAAATACAAAAACATTCAGTTGAGAGAATCTATGCATACCTATGTTCATCACCACACTTCATATGAAAGTCAAGATATAGAAATAGCTCAAATGCACAACTATAGATGAATGGATCAAGAATTTGTGGTATATAGACACAATGGAATCATATTCAGTTCTAAGAAAGAAAAATATCATGCAATTTGAAGTGGCATGAACGGAACTATCATGCTGAGTGAAATCAGAAATGGACTGACACAGAATGATCTCTCTCATTTGTGGGGCTTAAGGTATATAGTTGTGCAGCAACTGATACAACAATTGAGTTGAAAGGCTAGAGCTTTGGGCTTGTGGAGCTGGGAGGTGGGTAGATTAGTGACGAGTATAGTGTTAGAATCATGAAAAAACAACATTAACAGTACTGTAAATTACAGAGCCTCGATCCAATTTTAAAAATTGTGTGCCCAGGCTACAAGATAATGGTCTTGAGTATCTACATATTAGACACATTTTCTGAGAATTTTGGTCCAGGCTATGAGTTTCTCCCACAGTTTATCCTTCTATTAAAAAAATGGTGGTTAGGGGCTGAAGTGGTAACACAGTGGGTAGGGCATTTGCCTTGCACGCAGCTGACCCAGGTTCGATCCCTGGCATCCCATATGGTCCCTTGAGCACTGTCTGGAGTAATTCCTGAGTGCAGAACCACATGTAACTCCTGAGCATTGCTGGTGTGACCCAAAAAAAGAAAAAAAAGGTGTTAGGATATAGGTCTTTTCATGGTCTCTTATTTAAAAAAAATCTTTTGGTAAGCTCTGGAGGATCCCAGACAAGCTCAAGGTTGTGAACAGATATTGCAGGAGTTGGGGTATGGTCACTGCCCTGTCCTTGCATACAGATGCTGGAGTAACAATCCCTCTACTGTTCCATATGCCAGGGATGATCCAGGCAGCACTGCAACTTGTCCCCCTGGTGCCACAACAAAACTATACATTCATTGCCAGACCAACACTTGTAAGAGATGGGATGATCATTCTCAAATGATGCTTATGTTCAAATCCTTTGCTCATTAAAAAGCCTCATTTCACCAGAATAAAGATGATGTGCATTTGGAATCTGTCCTACCAATTCCAACTCATTATTTCCCAATATCAAAAGACCTGCATGCACAAGAACCATATGGAAATCATTGCGTGTGAGATGAAATCCACCCCCTCTTCTAGATGCTTTCAAATCTCACCCCTGAAACTGCCTAGAGAATAGTTGCTTACCAGGATGGCACTACTGACCCCTGTAGAACTGCTTTTTGGGGCTGGAGCGCTAGCACAACAGGTAAAGCATTTGCCTTGCATGCGGCCAACCCGGATTCGATCCCCGACATCCCATATGGTCCACAGAGAACCACCAGTATTAATTCCTGAGTGCAGAGCCAGGAGTAACCCTGGAGCATTGCTGGTGTGACCCAAAAAAAGCAAAATAAATAGCTAGCTAGCTAGCTAGCTAGCTAGCTAAGCTAGCTAGCTAGCTAGATAGCTAGATAGCTAGATAGATAGATAGCTAGATAGATAGATAGCTAGATAGATAGCTAGATAGATAGCTAGATAGATAGCTAGATAGATAGATAGATAGCTAGATAGCTAGATAGCTAGCTAGATAGATAGCTAGATAGATAGATAGCTAGATAGATAGCTAGATAGATAGCTAGATAGATAGCTAGATAGATAGCTAGATAGATAGCTAGATAGATAGATAGCTAGATACAGATAGCTAGAAGATAGATAGCTAGATAGCTAGATAGCTAGATAGCTAGATAGCTAGATAGCTAGATAGCTAGATAGCTAGATAGCTAGATAGCTAGATAGCTAGATAGCTAGATAGCTAGATAGCTAGATAGATAGATAGCTAGATAGCTAGCTAGAGATAGCTAGCTAGATAGCTAGCTAGATAGCTAGAGCTAGATAGATAGATAGATAGATAGATAGATAGATAGATAGATAGATAGATAGATAGATAGATAGATAGATAGATAGATAGATAGATAACTGTCTTTGTGGAACTCTTTTTGAGCAATGTCAACAACAAACGGCACTTGCTATTGCATCTACTCTCAAAGTGTGGCTGAGGACATAAGCTTGTGAATTACATGGTACTGATTTTATGAGGACTGTGGGGGAGAAATTTCTGTCGGATATTAGTGAGAGCAATAATTTTGCTACTTTTAACGACTGTTCCAGTTTTCTCTTATTCCCTTGTAAAATGTGTAGCTGATCAAGATGCTATTTTCCCACTGACCATTGGAAAGCTAAGGGTTAGCCCTAGCACCCACTGACAGGAAGTCGTCTTTCTCGTCCTTTTTCCTTGACATTTTGTTCCTGTTTCCATATTATAACCTGACCAATATTTTTCTTCACTGTTCCTTTATCTAAGTCATGAAAATTTGCCTACAAATAGATCAGTGTGGAGATTATCATGCTGAGTGAAATTATTCAGAAGGAAAAAGACAGATATAGAAAGACTGCATTCACTGGTGGGATATGGATATATACACACATACACACATACACACATACATCTATAACTAGGCAAAACAGGGTCCAAGAAGAACTGTCAAGGGTTGGAATTTACCACAATTGTGTGGGGGGCAGAAGTTAAATAAGATACAGACAGGATCAGCCTCCCAATAATAGTTGGAAAGTAATGTTAAACTAGAACTGAATATTGAAAGTAGATAAAGGGATATACACTTATACACTTATACATTTTATACACTTATGATATACCGCTAAGTGTATAAAATATTGCAAACCATATGTGAAAAAGAGAAAGAGAGAGAAAAGTGCCTGCCATAAAAGCAATTGGGGGTGTGTTGGAGTGCGCTGGGTGCCCGACAAAATCTGGGAGCAGGGTTAGTGAGCCCGTTTTGGCCCAGGGGATCAGGGGTGACAGATGCAGAAAGACATGAGAATCCAGCAAAGTTTCAAAAGGCTTTACTCACACTTGTTCTGGTATACAATTTAGTAACAGGAAAACCCCAGACTTTAGGTTCCTTGTTGGGCCCTGTCCACGTGTAGGTTAAGAATCCTAGGCCAAGATGGCTGCTACCATGTGCTAAGGCCTAATAGGGAAAAGAACAGAGATAAGGAGAGCAGAGGCAGAGGGTGAAGGGGAAGAAGAGAGAAAAAGGCGAAAAAGCACCAAAGAAAGCAGGCTACAGCTTTTGTTAACTTTTCAGTCCAGACTGGCCCACATCAATGGAAAGCAGTTAGGGTCAATACTCTCAGGTAACTTCTCCGATATATCTGTTTGACTCCACCGTTCTCCCTGCATTAACATATGCCTCAGACACCTGGGCCTACGAAAGCAGGATGAGGATGCTATTCGGGTCTCCCAAAGAGGAACTGATAGAGCTATGCTTGGAATATCACGCCTCACTCAAGTGAGAGAAGAAATCCGGAGTACCAACCTTAGTCGACGTTCCAGGGTCAGGGATGCTGTCTCCAAGCATCGAAAATCAGGTGGGCTGGCCATGTAATGTGATTTGGAGACAACCACTAGACTAGAGCCATTACCGATTGGATTCCCTGGGATGTCGAAAGATCATGTGGCCGCCCACCTACAAGATGGTCAGACTTCTTCGTCAAGACCCTGAATGAATGGTTTGAGGCTCTTTGTATTCCTGAAGCAACCAGATGCCATTGGCACGTGATAGGGTCAAATGGAAATGTTACTGGCTGCCACTCGAGTAAAAAAATGAACAGGATGTCAAGTGATCAAATGAACTTCTCCCAGGACCTCACCTAGTTCTATTGAAATGCTAATATCATCCCAGCCAAGGCTGCAGTCCCTGCCCGTGGTTTTCCACCAGGCCCTAGATAGATGGAGGGAAGGGCAAGTATCTGTACCAATGGATATTCTACAGCCAGGTATATAATTCTTTAAGCCTTCACAAGATTCTCATCTTTAATTCATATTTGTTTTGTATATTAGCCTTTAGACTTATTAGTAAGTCTTGCTTGCTTGGAGGCAAATAGCATTTCTCTCTGGTCTAATTAGAGATCCAATGTGGCCAGGTAAATATACTGTTAAGATATATCTAGTCCCAAGATGATTGTGGCAGCATGAGAGAAAATATTTATACCAGCTAACATAGATTATATGGTAAGATATACTGCCACATAAAGTCACAGATTCAAACTGTTTTCTTTCCCCTTATCTACAAAGTGGCCTACAGGAGGTAACTCCAGGCAAGATGCTGAGGCTCTGGGCAACAGTTTATTGCAACAGGGGTGTGGTGGGGGAGGGATATTGGGGACACTGGTGTGGGAAATGTACACTGGTAGAGGGATGGGTGTTGCAACATTGTATGACTGAAACCTAATGACTAGCTTTGTAATAGTCTATCTCACTGTAATATAATAAAATTAAAATAATAAATATGGAAGAAATAGGTAAAAGATAATATAAACAAAAAATGTTAGCCTCAGAAGCGGCTGGGGAAGCTGGAACTCGGCTCTCCCAGGCTCAGCTGACCATGGGGCCCCCAGGAGGACAGATGGGTTTTGGGAGTGGGCCCATCACCTCTGGAGGGTCCCGGAAGCAACCGGATGAGACTCCGCCCACCACACTAGCTGCCACCTTCGCTGTCCGGACGCTGACCATGAGGCCCCTAAGTTGCGTGGCCGCTTGTGCGGTCCATCAAACTAGTGGAAACAGTTATGTCCTTTAATGTACTGCATTCTACGATGTGTAGGAAAGGTAGGCGGGAGGGAGAGATAGAGAGGGAGAGAAAAAACATACAGAACCCACCAAGTAGTTGAGGTGTAGGAGGGGGAGGGAAGTGGGGACATTGGTGATGGGAGATGGGTTTGGGTGGAGGGATGGGTGTTGGAACACTGTAGAGCCAAAACTTGACATGAGCATCTTGCAATTGTATGACTAAAAAGTGCTGTAATAAAATTTGAACAAAAAAATGTTTGTTAGAATTTGAAACACATTTTAGAGAAAGTAAAAAAAATAATAGCTCATCTAGTTTTCAAAGCTGTCTTGGAATCTGTTTTTTATTTTTCAATGAATTCCTCACCTACCCCAACTCATGTTATTGAAAGAGAACATTATTGGTAGTGAGTCATAATTTATATCGCTACAAAAATCACAGTTGATCAATAGAAGAGGTACACTTCCATGGTAATTTAGTAGAGAAGAACACAATATAGATAAGCAGTGAGACTTCTGAAGAAGGGAAAAGCCATTTTATTAGAGCTAAAAACATATGAAAGAGTTGGCACGGCTTATCCTGGCCTACATTAAGCTCAAAGCAAACCTTTCAAGTGTTGTTGAATTACAAGTTGAAATCTTCAGAAAGTTTCCTTTAAGAACGTTATCTTATACATTTTGATTTATTATGGAAAAGAACACAGAAACTATTTTCTCATAATCCTATTAGAGTTCAAATATGAAATTTAGTATTTAAGGAAACACATTAGTATTTTACTAGATGTTCAAAATTTATTCATATTTTCAGTAACTTCAGACTAACAGACATGCCAGTTAATTTACATAAGTTTTAATATGTACTACAATATCTCTAAGCATTCTTTTTGGGGGGAAGAATGGCTCATACTTGTCAGTACTCAGAGCTTACTTCTGGCTTTGTATTCAGGGATCACTCCTGGCAACACTCACAGGAACTTATGTCATGACAGGTTTCGCGGGGTCCATAGTGTGCAAGACAAGTTTCCTGTCCCCGGTACTATCTCTTCAGCCCTATGTGTTCTTTTAAGATAATTTATTAGCATAATATCAGACTAATTATACAAATAGGTTTACAACTTCACTGCAGGACTTATGAGAATACTCTTGACATGTTTTATACATTTTCATACCTAGAACACCATTTTAAATCACATTTCTTAATCTAAAGGTTGATAGGATTACATTTTATATTTAATATGATTTTGAATATGTTTTTTAGCATCAGATACTTGTCAATGCCTTCCTCAGTGAGTTCAACCTCCACAGTAACTCACCCACTCTTTCATTTTATGTTATTAAACAAAATTTACCACTATATTCTGTTTCAGAGCTTTTTCTTCATTATGATATAATCTCACGATGACATTATCTCATATTTAGTTACCTAATTTAGTAGCACATTTGGAGCATTAAATAAGGGGCAGCTCCCATTATTGTCATTTATTATTATAGTGGTTATCTGAGGTAGTGATCACTTAGGACATTGGATGATTTCTGCTCTGTTTTGATGATCTTTCGTGTCACAGAAACTCTGGGAAAAAAATCACTGAGAAATTTAAAACAGACAGAGCTAACAAAAACACATATCCCCCTCAGTCTAGAAATAAACTCCTGTAATAGGAAATATTCTACCTGTACAGTAACAGGAAATAACCCCCTTCCCATAACTGAGTTCTCTCCTTGCACTTGATTGGGTACAGAGCCACTGGGAAATCCTACAAGAACCTCACTTTCAGGGGTATATCTGTAGAGTTGCTCTCTGTATTTTTCTCCAATTGTGGTTTAAAACAAAACCTTTATGATCAAGATCTATTCATTTTGATTATTTATGCTTCCCCTTTAAATCTGAAAAAGAATTTCCTACAACTTGCTTTTAGGAATTTTGAGATTATATTAAATGAGGCCCTTATAATTTAAAAGTGACTGAATTACATCAGAGAAATGAGATCATGGCTAGGAGACAGCTCAGTAGATATTTTTTGTTATACATTTGCCTTTAGTCAAATGTCATAAAAAAGAAGGCTTGTCTTAGAAATTTAATACTGTAAATTCCTATGAACAAAGATTCCAAAACAGGTTCACATTTAGTCAAGTTTTATCCTTGGCTATTGTTTTATCCCCCTCTGCTAAGCAGTAAATACTGTTCTCATTGTAGTCCCTGAACCAGATTCTGCAACAAAAATCTGAAACTCTGAATTCAAAAAATCTGTCACTGAATCCCTCTTTTCCCCTAACTGTAACCTCTGGGAAGTGCCTTAACCTCATCTGTAAAATGGGGCTAATAGCATTGACCTGTTTTATTGGCTTCTGGGGAGTTTGGCCGGGAGTATTTGAAAAGCACTTTAAAAATACAAATGAAAAGTGGAAAAAAAATAGGAAAGGTCATTTAGGTGACAGCAGAAGAGTGCGTAGTGCTGGAGGTGAAGCAGGTTAAACAAACAGGCAGCCGAGGCAGCTGCCGAGCAGTTCTGAGGTGGAAGAATCACGAGCTTTCTCCTGAACGCCAACAGCTTGTTTATGAAGCAGGAGACTACACCAACAAGAAGAGATAATCTGAGTCCCAGGGAAGAGGAACTGCATTAGAAACAGCTCCAAGCAAAACAAATGTGCCTTATAAACCTTTCCGAAAATGTAAATGCAAAGAAAAATAACGTGAAAGTGGAAAAAAAATCAAACCAAACTATAGAGCAAACATATCACGCCATGCTGTGTGGATGCAGAAAGTCATAAATATTTGAGTCTACCCCCTAGAAAGCACAAGGTTGAATACTGTAGGGTATCTTAGAGATGACAATGGCTAGAAACAAAGCCCACACAGAGTCCTTCCCCAGGGCATTGATAACAAGCTGGGAGGAGTAAGGAAGCAACAGCCTCCTCAGCATTACCTTCTCAAAAGAGCTCCACTGTAGAGCAACAACTGTGTGTGGCAGTCACAAATGAAGTTCATGAATCCCTTTAATGACTCAGTAATGTAACTGGACCATAACATTACTGAGTCATTAATATTGACTCAGTAATGTTATGATCCAGTAACATTATCTTCAATTTAATGAAGGACCAGCTGTCTTATCTTCATTTTACATGCGAGGAAACTGAGGCTCAAATGCATTATTTAACTTTCTCAGCAGCACAAAACTAAGACCATACCCTACAGGAATTTGTACCAGGTGACTCTAAAGTTTCTTGTCTCATTTGGTCTTCCTGGGACAAGGCAGTATTGATTTAGGTACTCCCAGATCATCAAGACGCAGGTAAACCTTACTGCTTCCTGAACACAGAAGAATGCAGTTTGCATGTAAAATATGGCAGATCATCTGCTTTTAGCTTTGTCTTTTTTAAAGTAACTTATCCAGTAACGATATGTGAATGTAATCAACACATAACTCAGGTATATAGTATAGCCATAGTATTTTTGTTTAAGGAAACTTACAGAAGTAGCAATATGTGAACACAAACACAGAAGATGCAAGTATATACTATATCCATAGGGTTTCTGAGACCAATTTCTAATAAGGGTGTGTGTAGGCTTCCGAATGCAAGATGCTTCTCCAACACCAGCAGTGTGTCCACGAATTAAACTCAAGTCAGCTCAATTGATCAGGGGTTATTCCTGGATCTGCACTCAGGAATTAAATCTGGTGGTGCTTGGGGGACCATATGGGATGCCGGGAATCGAACCCAGGTTGACCACATGCAAGGCAAATTCCCTATGCACTGTACTATGGCTCCGCCCCAATTCTGATATCTTACTGAGAGATAGCATAAATACCCACAGGTAAAGAGCTCGCTTTCCTGCTGTAGATGACACTTGTTGAGTCCTGGTAAGAGTCTATGCTTCAGAACAATGGTGATAAACCAGAAGTTCTGAGCATTCCTCTCCCACAGCTTCCATTAATCTGCTTGAGTGGCTCCCAGAATGCTGGAGACCTGTTTATCCACCTGATCACTAATCTACTACCAACAACAGAAGTCAGCAACAGCCAGCTGGAAGAGATCGGAAAATTAGAGGGTGACGATCAGAGTGTCCACAGCCTGTCTCAATATGCTAGACTTGCGTTCCCCCAAATCTTCACCTGTTCTTTATCTGGAAGGGCTTGGAAGCCCATTACAAAATGATCAGATCATTGGCAACTGACAAGCAAACTCAACTTCCCAGAGTTCAGTCCCATCCACAGGTTTGGTTCCTTTGGAAAAACAAACAACAAAACAAACAAAAACCATCCTCAGATGCTTACAAAAAGCCACCTCAATAACACAGGGAAGAAACCTTTATATACTCAATATTTAGAAAATTCCAAGTAATTTAGGGAGCTGAAAGGAATCATTGCAATAACAAAAACTTGTATTTGTTATAAACCACAGTATCACACAATACACTGGACCTCACACCCTGATTTCATGCAAAGTTTGTCTGCTCTTTATAAATCAAATTATCACACAACACACTGGACTTCACACTGATTTTATGCAGTTTTTCTTGAATTTTCAAATTCAAGCAATTTATATTAAGTATCCGAATTTTTTATTAAGATTTACCCTGGAGAAGTAAAGAACCACTGCCTCGTCAAGTACTCCTGTTTTTTAGAAGCGAAATAAGATACATTTTTTGGACATGTAACTGACATATTCACAAAGCATACACATCATACATAAGTACACTAATGAACCGTTACTTTCTGGAAAACACTCAGATCAAGAAGCTGAACTTGGCTAAACACCCCCAGAGCACTAGTCAGATCCTTAACCAGCCAACATCCTTAACCAGATACAACCACTTTCCCAGCCTTCAAATACTACAGGTGAGCTTTTCCTGGTTTTCAACTTTGGATAGGGAACTGTGTGGAATGTCCTGTGTCTGGGTTTCTCCCATTTCTTTGTTTACTCATTTCACATTTGAAGTACACCCACATTCTCCTTTGATAAACATTTAATTCTCAAGACGTCAAGCATTTTTTTGGGGGGTGCCTACTCAATTACATAGAGCATCTAGTGTATTGCTGACAGGTGTCTGGATAATTTCTAGGTTTCTGTTAGTGCTAACATTATAGCTACAAGCACTCTTTTGCATGGGTGTATTGGGGTGACTGTGTTTCTGTTGGGTGTAGCTTAGGAAGGGAATTACGGATTTGAAGACATCAATGTGGGCAGTTTGATAGAGTTTGAAGTTCTGTAGACTGCTAGTGCCTATGGGTTTGCACTTAGCATTGTCTGTGGAATTCCAGTGGCTCTACCTACTTTGCAATATCTATTAATTTCTGCCTTCTAGCTGTGTGTGTGTGTGTGCGTACAACATGAGGGAGTGTTAGGCTACAGAACCTTATTATTGTTTAATTTCTTATTTGGTGATGAGCCATGTAAAATTTTGTCTTTATTGCGTCTCTAACACTTTTTTTTCTGTAGGGTGGCAACTCCCAAACCTCTCAATAGACCAGAGACCTCACCAGCTATGGTCAACCAAACCAGGGGTTCAATGCAAGGGCCAGAGACTGTGATGCCACTCAGGGTCTGCAGTGGTGGGGATCCTCTGAGTCATCTAAGTAGTGATCAGGGAGCCTCTCGGGCTATACCCAGTGATGCTCAGGGACCATATGGAATTTGGGGATGGACCTCAGGTGCATTCTAACCACTGTATCATCTGCTCTATACTTCAGATAGACTCTAGGTTTTCCTTATCACAACCAGTATCCTGGCTCCTTAGTTAATACAATCAGCTGCTGGACCTTTGATTAAATAGACTCCAGTCCCTATTAAAGGTAAACCCACACTGAGCTAAATGTGTAAGGGGGGTGCAGGGGGGAAGCAGGAGGCCGCAAAAAGTCATATGTGTATTTCTTCGGCTACTAAGTCTAAGAAGTCACCACTATATTAGCATTCCCCGAAGGGGCAAGGGTAATTACGATTCTCCAGGGACATGTAACCCACCCTACCTTGTAATGCAGGCTGCAGTTCCGCAAGAGCAGCTTCTTATTCTTTCCTCCAACCAGCAACCTTCTTGGGAGCCAACCTCATGCTACCAAGCAGCTTCGAACAAGCTCCCAGGTCTCCACGCAGCCTGACGGCTCGAGTTTGAACTCAGTCGCCTCTCCAGGATCTTTGTATAATCTCGGTCCTACATTCAGGCTCAGGGGCGAAGCACTGAAGGGAACATAGCAGAAAGGGGCCATTCAGGAGCGCTAGCGAAGCCGCAGCATCAGCACAGAGGAGTGAGCATCCCCCAGCAAGTTGGAAACCTGACTCTGCTGCAGCCTTTTATGCTTTGACCCGTGCGCCTGGGCTCTGTGTCTTCCTGGATGCGCCACATGGGCGAGTGCACGTACACAGACACACAGACACACAGACACAGACACAGACAGACACACACACACACACACACACACACACACACACACACACACACACCCTGGCGCGCATGTGCCTGACCACCCATGTGCTTGCATGCACGCACTGTATAAATGCCTTCACATGCCCACTCGCATTTGTGCATATGGCTTGCTGGTACCCGGGGGACATGGCGCCAGTGGCACCTCGCACACACCCAACTATGCCGCTTTTGCTCTCACAGGTTGTAATGTGGCTATTTCTCAGGAGCGCACTGATGTGAATTAACAACAGGCATTGCTGAAAGTTCACTGAAATAACCACTTTCTCTCGCCCTGCAGTGGACCCTTCCTCCCTGACTGCAGCCTCTTCCAGTGCCTTCTGGCAACCGCTTGTTTGGGTGGACTTTGTTATCTTTGAGTTTTGGCCTCCCAAGGTATAACCCGGGAGTTCCTCTGGATGATTTTCGTTGAAGGCCCCAGAAACCTTTTCAATGCAACCTATGCTACGCACAAATTTAGCGGTAGGGTTAAAAACAAGAAAGTAAACAAACAAACAAACAAACAAACACCCCTTTGGTTTATTTGTATTTAATGGAGTGAAATTCTCTTGCATTTTTCTCCTTTTTTTTCTTGCTTTACTGCCTTCCGTCTGTGTTGAGGGTTTTTCAGGGTTTTTTCAGCCCTCTGAAACAGTGTTCCATTGAACTGTGTTCCACTGTAAGAAATTACACACCTTCATTCAGGCACGTGGCTTGTTTCCATCATGGCTATTTTAAGGCTCTGTGCATGGGCTGCACAGATCTCTGCAAGTCAGTGATGTGTGGTCTGATGCCATAGTGCAGCGGGGAGGGCGCTTGCCTGTCTTTGGCCAAACCCCGTCTGATTGCCAACACTATACAGGGTCTCACTGATCTGCCAGGAGTGATTTCAGCCCAGAAAGCAGCGGGCACCACTAGACATAGACCCCTAACAAACGAAAAATAAGTGTCTTTATTTTCTTCTGGTAAATACCCAACAGTGGGATAATTTGATCATAATGAATTTCTAACTTAATCTTATACACACACACACACACACACTGTGTGTGTGTGTGTGTGTGTGTGTGTGTGTGTGTGTTTAGGAATCCCCCATTACTGCTCTCTAAAATGGCTGTACCAATCTTCTTTCCTACCTGCAGGGCTAAGCGTTGCCTCTCTCAGTCCTTTCAGTGCCCAGCCTTCTTTCCATTTGGAAGGGCTCCGTTCTCACAGGTGAGGGCATGGCTAGTTGTCCTTTAGATTTGCGCCTCCCTAGCAATGAGAAATATATTTTCATTGTTTCATGTATCTGCTGACCATCTGCATGTCTTTTCATTGTTGTTTTTGGGTGAATGTGACCTATGCAGAGCCTCTGCCCATTTTATAAGATCCTTAGCGATTTTGTTGTTGCTTTTATTAATCCTCCCCACCATTTGGGGTGCAAACCCTTTGTAAGGTGTAGAATTTACAAATTCCACACCTTTGGGGGGGGTCTGTTTTTGTTGTAATGAAGATTTCTGCTGCTGTGCCAAAGCCTTCCCTGGGCTCTGTGGTCCCGCTTGCTTCCTTTTGCCTGTCGCCTTTGCTATTAGGAGTCAGGAGCCCGAAGACAAGTTTAGGGCATTGAGATACATACAGCTCCTTTCTTCTTTGTGGTTTATTATGTCGGATCTTATATTCAAATCTTTAATCCATTTTGAATTAACTTTAAGGGGTCTAGTTTGATTCTTTTGCATGCGGCTATCGAGTTAGGCATTTCCCCTGTATTACATTGAAAGCTGGAGGGAACTGCGGTTCTTTATCTTCTAGGTCACTTAAGCTTTGGTAAAACCTCAGCAAGGCTCTGGTAAAACACTTTCCCTTGAGGGCAAGTCTTGTAAAGGAGAAGAGAGGATTCTGGGCATATTTCAAAATATTTACTTTCCCCCTCCCCAGCAGGAAGTTGAAGGGGATTTTACTCTGCTCTTCAGGCTCTAGGATTTGTAATAAAATTTTCTCAAGCTGTAACTTTACATAAGGGAGGGAGGAGTAAATCTGTATTACATAGTCTTAATTTTTTGTTGTTGTTGGTATTTATCTTGACTGTTGTGTGGAGAGTCCATACTTCACTTCATGAAGAGTCCATAATTTTTTTTTGAAAGAAACAAGTCACAGATTTACTCTGGGAGAGGAATAATACTCAAACTAGCTTAAGCATTCAGATATTGTTTAAGGGCATGATTTAGTTTTTGACTAACAATGGGGAAATTCGGATAGTTTTTCTTTCCTTTAAAAAAGAGAACCAAGTCAAGGTGAAGAAGATTGATACCTTAGTTTTAGAATTTTAAGTCATATTCTTCCCAGTCTCTATTTGTACAGATATAAAATAGAGAGAGATCAACTTTAATTAAGCTCTTGTCTATATAATTCCCTCACAGATAAAAAAAAATCACAGGAGTTTTTAGTTGTTGGTTGTTGAATACATTATGTAAAGTAGAGGCCTTTGCTTTTTTTAATTAGATTATTTTATGATGTTACACAATTTGGAATTAGTGAAGACCAAGAGTTATTTAAATTATAACTTAGGGAAATCAGTTCTCGTGTAAGCATTTAAAAAAAAAGGAGCTAATAATAAGGTAGAAATCTGTTTAAAGACAAATTTTACAGGAAACACGTGTGATTTAAGGCAGCACTGAATCCAATTATAATCCAACAGTTATTTCTTGGGGAGAAAATGCATTAAAGTATTTGGGCCTCCAAACTCAAAATTTCATTGAAATTTATACAAATACTACAGTAAAACTAGTTTTGATTGACTAATGAAAATAGGCACTTGTTTAAATAATAGGGTTTCCAGGGTCCAGATTTTTGTGTTTAGCATTTGGGGAAATAATATCTCTTCAGTAGTTACTTTAATGCACCAAATACTCTGCTCCAATGCATGAGCTTGATTGAGCTCAACAAAGATGTCTTTGAACAGCTGGAATTAGGTAAATTACATCATGTAGATAGAACAAGTGTTATTTTTTTTTGAAGAATGTATCGATGAGGCAGGCAATACAATACATGTTCAGCTATAAGAGAATACAAGCAAGACAGGGCAAATTTAAAGACTGGCAGCTCAGTGGAAGGGGGAGGGGATTCCTTTCTTAAAAGGATTTCCACTCCAGTTTAATTCCTTTTTACTGCAAGTGGTGTCTGTGGCAGCGGAATAGTATGTGACCTCCTGAAATGACAAGTCCCACAGCCACAGATGCCTGTGTTGCACAGGTCACTTAAGTGCTTCTTGATAGTCCTATGAATTACATATCATATGGAACTGCAGAGAGCGAACTTATTCTTTAAGAGCACCAAGGTTAAGACCATTCTTTTTTATCCTATCCTGCTTTTGTAAGCATGATATGCCCCAGCTCTTTACATCATAGTTAATAAGGTCTGTGGTATCTCAGATCCTCCTCTGCTGATTTTGAAAAGTTAATTAAAAGAGTGCAGGAAAGGGATGGAGAGTTTCTAGCAACAAACAAATGCATCCGAACAGTAAAAATAATTGCTGTAAGAAATTAAGGTGCAAGCACATGCCTGCTGTAATTGGTGCATACTTATTAGGGGCTCTTCCTATGTTGCCATTCTCCATGTTTGGGGTCCAGGATAATGTAGATACTTAAGGGAAAAGGGTGATTAGAGATGGCGAAGTTCATTCAGTAAACATTTCATAGTGTTTGATGTGACTGAACTGAGCGTCACATATGATTTTACACTTTCATCCTTTCAGGCAAGTGACAGGTCTCTAATCTCCATCCTCAGAACCTTCACTCAGCTTGAACTTTGGTTCATAAAGGTCATTTTTGAGCCACTGGGGACAAAGAGTTACATCCATGAAATCCCACAGAGTCGATAGATACGATAATAGCTTTAGGCACATTTTCTTAAGACCCACGGGAAAGCCAATTTCAATAAATGTAAAACTATGTCATATACCATCCACACAGTATCTCTGAAAATCTCACAGGATCAAATCTTCTCTTTTCCTTCAGGCAAGGACCTCCTTAACAATAACAAAGCGAGACATTATTCAGGACAGGAACATAAGGTACTATATTAAAAATTTTTTTAAATGACACCAGTCTGTTAGACCGAGAGTCTCAATCAGGGTTGAGCATATAGACCATTGCTCTTTCTCCCAGTCCCACTCTAGCTGTACAGCATATTCTGATATTCAGCTAGTCCCACTCTAGATGTATAGCATATTCTGATAGTTAGTGCTTATGTTGATAAAGACACTCAAAAGATAAAAAAACAAAACCAACCTGCTTTTGGATAGGAGAGTGTCTTGGGTATGTCATTCAATGATGGAATGATTTAAATGGAGTTTCTCTTTTTTATTTCTTTTTCTTTATTTTTCTTTTCGCTTTTAGTTTCCAGTGCATCTTGAGGAAGGGTTGGGAGGGGAGGCAGGAAGAACAAACCCTCCCAAGTTAGATATGTCAGGATAATTAACAGAAGGATCCTAGCAGCAGATGTCTGAGATAAGCAGGAAAGGGCATTCTCTTCCCTTGACATGCCATCAAAGGGAACAACAAGGAATATTTAAATGCAAGAGTGAAAACTATGTAAGGGCATGGTATAATATTTGAATAATAAACAGATTTTTAAAAAAAATCATTAAGCTAGGGAACACAGAAGATATCTCATGACCATATGAATATTAAATTTGTGCTGGCCGCAAATTCTGGCAATGTCTTTGATTTTTTTTCTTTCCTTGATATATTTCATGATGCAAAGGAATGCTCCTTGAAAGTAAAGTATCCCCTCCAGCGAAATATTTCACTCAATTTGCCTCAGAGAATTCTGCTAGCAGGGAAAAAAAATGCTGCAGAAAAACTTCAAATTCAACAGCTTAAAAGTATTTTGAACTACTTTTCAAATAAAATTGTTCAATAAGTCAAATGAGTTCACAAATTCAATTGTTTTATTATATGTAAACCTTACATGAATGCCTAATATTTTGTGTCTTTGCTCTCTTTGTATTTATTTTTAAATCACAATGTGAATACAATCAACCACGCATACTGTCCTCCAAAACAGATTATATTAGGAAGGGTCTTTTTGTTTACTTTTAAAAGGTCTCCTGCAGATAGCTGGTGCCAACAGAAAATTTCTTCTAAAGGTAATAGAGGGATTTTAATCAGCCCCTAATGAGGAAGGAATGAAGGCCAAAGCAAATAACATAGTTCATCTGATTCTGTAAAACTCATAATAAGAAATAATGAAGCACCTGGTTGGCAATGAAAGGTCAAGGAAGACATATTTTGAAATGGAAAGAGTATCATCTCCCTGGCAAAGGCTTGTAGACTGGCAAAGATTGTGGTTGCTTCAGAAAGCTCTTGTGTCTCCTTTTCCAACCAAGAATGAATATATTCCAGTATTCCAGGTGGAGCAGTTCTTAAGGCCAATGGGAGAATAGGCCCTGTGCTCCCCCTTTGAAATGTTTTAGAATAGTGATGCACATGCTTTCGTGCCAGAATCAAAAGAGCTAGTTTTAAAAAATCAATTTCTGTTACTAAGTCAGAAATTTTGGGATGAGAAGCTGGTGGTTTGAAAACTTCTAGGAGATGCCAGTTGGTACTAACTTGGAGAAGCATTAACCAAAGACACAAGTGGACATATGTTGTACAGATCCTCAAAAGAGAGGACTTCTATGCTCCTACTTTGGCCTTACAACTGGCAAAGAGAATGATTCCAGCTAATATTAGACAAAGCCTTGAGTAGTAGCAATGGCTCACAGGAAACTTATAAGGACAGACAACTGAACTTAGAGTGCAAGAGTTTCTCATTTCCAATATCCAACTTAATTTTTTTTATAATACGGATTTGGCCATAGATGAGATTCATGCATTGAGACTTGTTGAATATTGTCTTTGTCGGGAGGTTGTCCGCACTTTGGCAACTGATCTCATTGCTGGTTTTGAGAAAGACCAGATTAAATGACATAGACTGGGAGCTGGAGCGATAGCCCAGTGGGTAGGGCATTTGCCTTGCAAGCGGCCGCCCTTGCCGGCCAGGGTTTGATCCCTGGCATCCCATATGGTCCCCGAGCACTGCCAGGAGTAATTCCTGAGTGCAGAGCCAGGAGAAACCCCTAAGCATCGCCAGGGTGTGACCCAAAAAGCAAACAAGTAAATAAATAAATAAATAAATAAATAAATAAATAAATAAATAAATAAATAAAAAACAAATGACATAGACTTGAATTCCTCAAGCTGTCTCTGTGATATCGGGTGGGGGCTTAATTTTAGAAAGAACAGGATCTGTTTTTGATAAGAATTTCACAATTAACCAGCTCATTTGTGGGCTTATGTAAGTCAACATTTTAAAATTCACTTTTGTGAAGGTTTTAATTGCTTGTACTGGGCCATGTAAATAGTCTCTTGCTCTTAGGGAAGCATAAGATACTGACCTTCTGACAAGGGATTCATTGGGATATTTGTTTTAACCCTTATCTTAAAATCTAAAAAGAAAGCAATTTTAAGATTCATTAGTCAACTCTGAATATATAAGAAAGAATGGCAGGAGAATTTTGATCACTGGGCTGAAGAACTGGGCAGGAGAATTTTGATCACTGGGCTGAGGAGAGAGCTTGAAGTACTGGAGTACACATGACTTTACATGTCCGAGGACTGCTAGACACTTTCATGTCCCATGAAATCATCCAGAACAAAATATCTGATCATAACAGGCACATTTACTTCAGTGGATAAAATTGAGATATTTTGAATTCTAACTGCTTAGTTTTGTGATTTTCTTAAAAAGCAGAACAAACATTATCTTTGTGTTTATATCAAAATGGTTTAAAGATACATTTAAGTTAACTGCTTCTTGAATGTTAGGATTAAATATAGCTGAATATATCTGAAATAGAGAGGTTGTTGAAAATTAGAGTGCAGAGGAAGCAGAAAAGAAATATTTTATTTACACCAAGCAGACAATTGATACTATTCATTCATTTATTCTTTCAACCTTGATGATTAACCAGAAACTCTGGTCTTGGCACTGGATTGGCTCTGGGACTAACTAGTCAGACAAAATAGAGTTCCTGTCCTTAGGCCAATTACATGCAAGCAAGAATCAAACGTATGAAACAAACACAAAGTGCTATTAAAATTAAGTGATATTATTCCAATATGAAGATTTTATCTCTTCAGAATTGTCAGGTTAAACTTTTTTTTAGCAAGTGGAGTCAGTATCCAAAGATTAAATCAAAGTTAACTGGATAAAGAAGGAAGGGAATTGTGTGCTAGTCTGCTAGGACAGTCTAGAACCACCAACACAGAACAAATTACAGAGCATTCACACACCAGTGAGTGTAAGTCATTGTGGCAGAAGCAACAAAGAAAGGTGGTGATGTTAAAGGGAGCTCCAAAAGGGGGCCACAGAATCCAAGCTTGCAAATCCTTATATCTCAAATGAGTTTTGACTGCTTTTAACAACTGAAGATTAGGGAATTCAAGTTTGTTTGCATCTATAAGAGAGAGTTTTGTGAAGTACCGAGTGGGAAAGGTGCCAGAATAAATGGAGGTAGACAAATCAGTAGAGGTTGAATAGGATATAAAAGACCTGGTCTTTGTAGATAGATCACAAGATCATTCATTGGTCAGAGAAATGAGGCAAAAAAGAAAAGAGATTGTAAATATAATCTTGTTTGTATTGACTTGGTGATGCTATCAAAATAGAAAGGGATAATAACTAGAAAAACATGGTGAGATACAAGTTTAGAGGGAGAATTCAATCTGGAGTTAATTTTGATTTTACTTGTTTTGGTGTTGGGGTTACACTTGGCAATTTTGGGGTTGGCTCCCAGGGGTGCTCCTTGCTGCTCAAGGGATTGAATTTGGTGCTCCTCTCTTGTCCTCCAGCCTTCCAAGTTGCCCTCCTGGCCCCTATAGTTAATTGCTCCAACTTGCCTCTCTTTGTTGTCTTTGCTACAATGAAAGGGGTTGTTTTGTTTGTTGGTGGTTTCCCACCTCAATATGATGCTTGCAGATACTTAGAGCTGGCCATGGGTTGCACTCTGAAGCTGGGGGCACAAAGGACAGCACACTCAGTGTGATGCCAGGCATTATCCCTGGCAGTACTGCTGGGATCACTCTCATTACAGACACTGGTGCTGGGAGCTGAATGTACTCCGGTAAGGCAGGTGCTCTGCCCCCGAGCCACATCCCCCGGGCCCTAGAGCTGATTTGTGTGGACCATTCTGAATGTGACCATTTGGGCAGATAGTTTAGAAGAAATGAGGAGCAAGAGACAGATTAGCCTCAGGAATTTAACATGCAATGCATGAGTAGAGGCAATAAGCCTTGCAAGGAGGAGAATTTCCATTGAGGTTTGTAAAATACACGAGAGGACTCTGTCTCCTGTGCCAAGGGATTAGTTTATGGAGAAGGAAGTGTCACCAATGTAGATTGACAACCATGAAGGCTAAAACAATACATAGATGCCTTAAGGCTTGTAGAAGATGGTACCAAGCCAGAGTGTGGTGGGCTGAGAGTGAGGCAAAGTGAGGGGTATCGACTCTTTGTCAAACTTGTCAGTCAGGGAGAAGGTTATGAGGAAGAACAAATGTGTACAAAAAGAGTTATGTTTTAAGTTTTCTAAAAGCATCGATTGACTTAAAAGATACAACATGCAGGCTGTTCTTGATGCTCCCCAGGGAAATAGGATCAAATCAGTGGAGAAAGTAAGTGGGGGAATGATTCCAAAGGTCTCAAATACCATATAGGATGGTTGCAATTCATTAAGATTATTAAGGCATCAAAAAATAAACCTAGCTTATATTTGGGATGGCCAAATGTACTGGCAATTGAAAATTAACATGGATTTTTCTTTTTAAAAGAATTCCTTGGGCAGAAACGTATTTAAAATGCACCATACACTTTCTTACTCTATACACTACAATACAGGCTTCCAATCATGATTTTACTTTATTAGGATCTGAAATTATTCTTACCATTGATCTTTAAACATATTATATTCATTTCCTTGAGTTCATTTTAGTTTTAGTGTCTAGTTATATTATCTTTATAGACCTAAAATCATTTAGGTCTTAATTTAAAGGTTGCCTTTCTCAGGCTGGAGAGATAACAGAGGGCTTAAGGTACTTGTCCTGCATATGGCCCACTCTGGTTCCATCCCCTGTACCACATATGGTCCCCTGAGGACCTCCAGGAGTTAGCACTGAGCAGAGATGCAGGAGGAATCTCTGAGAACTGCCAACTGTGACCCCAAACAAAACAAAGTTATATTTCTTTAACCAAAAAGTGCTTTTCCTCGCTGCTCTAACCACTTCCTATAATAAGCAATATGTTATTCTTCCACTTCATTTTTTTTTTTTTTTTGCTTTTTGGATCACACCCAGCAATGCTCAGCTGTTACTCCTGGCTCTTTGCTCAGGAATTACTCAGGGGACCATATGGGATGCCGGGATTGAACCTGGGTCGGCCGCATGCAAGGCAAATGCCTTACCCGCTGTGCTATCGCTCCAGCCCCTCTTCCACTTCTTTTATATAAGATATTTTACTCGTGCAGGTGTTAAAATTGTGTGTGAATAGATAAAACAGACAGATTGGATATTTTTCTAGTGAGTAATATTCATCTTTCAGTTCTTGGGATAAATGCAACCCTTTTTCTTTATATCTTTAACAGTTGTTTTTGTTTTCGGTTATTTTCTCAATCCTGCTTAAATGTGGACTTGTAGTTCATGCCATTTATAGTTTCAGTGGTCCTAACAATATCCCAAATTTTTTCCTGGTACACAAAATATCCTGAAAGAAACTGTTGCATTAAAATGTTGTTGACTGCAGCTGGGTTTGGATTAAGGAAGATTCTCATTGTTTTCTTCCTATTGATGTAACTAAAGGACAAATTGTCTTGCTTTCAGTGTGAAACTGTTTGCAAGGGATTGCATAGCTATGGTGCTCCAAGTCAAGTAAAATTATGCTAATAAGATTTAATGATCAAACAAGAGGGTAGTTCTCAGATGTACATCTGACTCCACAGGTAGGTAAAGAGTAAAGAAAAGAGAAAGTTCATGAGGGTACAAAGTTTTGCTTTTCTGGGTATATTTCAAGAGTGCATTTCTAAAAAAAAAAAAGAGTGCATTTCTACTCATCCACAATTGCTACATGGCAGATGGGAAATTAAATGGATGAAGAGAAAGAATGAAAATGCCCCTCTGCTCTCTTCCTAAAAGTATTGGGAGTATTAAAGATACTGGGGTATATAGAATATACCCTAGTATACAGAGTACACAGAGTACACAGAGTATTAAAGATACTAGGGTATACACAAGTGAATTACTTTTAATAAACCTTAAAAGTCTATCTATCTATCTATCTATCTATCTATCTATCTATCTATCTATCTATCTATCTATCTATCTATCTATCTTTCTGTTAATCATCTATTTGCTAGAGTGGGCACCAGTAATATCTCCATATGTCCTGTCTCATGCTAGTAGAACCCAAAGGCATCCGCTTGCTCCAGGAACATAAAGAGCCTCAAACAATTATATTAGGTCATGGGAATGACCTAATATAAATGTTACTGGTATTTGGCATATCAAATACGACACGAGCAGCTTGCCGGGCTTGCCATGCGGGTGGCATACTGTTGTAGTCACCTCTAAATAAAGAATTTATTGATAATTTGCGCAGCCGCTCGAGCCAGGCTGTGATAGTCTGGTCTGCTGGGTGGAGTTGTGATGAGAGGGAAGTCCGGATGCTCCGCCTCACGAGCAGCTGGGCACAGGGAGAGCAAGTAGCAGCTCTGCCCCATGTCTGAGAGTCTCTGGTTCAGCATACCTGGGCCGGATTGAAAAAAAAAAAATCTGCTGCAGGGTGGCTGTGGATGATCTGGGCTGTGAAACTCTGTTCTGCTGGCTGGAGTTGTGACGAGAGGGAAGTCTGGATGTAGAAAATGGTGGGCCCCATGGAGTCGGGAGGGTGGTCTGGCTTGTTGTGAGGCTCTGCTGGGATGGCAGGCCAGGGCTAGAACCCGCCATGCCTCCCAGGCGCCTCATGAGCAGCTGGGCACAGGTAGAGCAAGTAGCAGCTCTCTTTTCTTTAAAAAAAAACAAAACAAATTTCCCTCTAGCCAGCAAGGAGGAAAATTCTCAGCCTTGGTCCTTGTACTGTATTAAGCAGCTGGGACAGGGATAATGAGCAACTCCACTGTGTGCACTGGTCTCCAGGAGGTCTGGTCCTCCTGCAGCACCTTGTGCCACAGTGGACCCAATGGAACTATAAACACTTAAATACCATTTAGTTTTAATGGAACTATAAACACTTAAATACCATTTAGTCCATAACCCTGAACATTAAAGATGGATATCTAAAGCTAATTTATGCCAGCAGATACACAAATACTGGTGCTTTTAGTGACCACAAAATGGTTGTTATATGGCTATTTCACACTTTATCTCATTGAAGAACTCAATCTCATTGACAAATACTTGTAGTATCTATAATGGGTCCAATTTTTAAGTTAACAAACAATAGTGTAATAATCATGCTTGTACATTCATGTCTGTCCACCTTTATCTTGATTATCTCACATCATATTTTCTCCAAATAGTTCTAAGAGGATAACAAATCAAGATGAGATTTTAGACAGGGAGAGATAAAGTCATCTCGTTCCAGCAATTGGTCTAACACCGGGATATTTTATGTGTGGGCAGAGGAATATGAGTTCCCCGACTCCTTAAACATAATGGCTGCACCATTAAGAGGCACCTTGTACACAGTTCAACTGTCCGGATACACCACTGGTAAAAGACTTCTAGAAATTACTAGTGGTCATAAAGGTCCTTTCTCTACTCCAGCCCAGCCCACAGAGCTTCCCTTTTTCCTCTTTTTTTGTCCTCATTTCTATCCCAACCTGTCTCTTGAACTTATGTTCCCTGAGAATCTACAAAGTAATTATTTTTCAAGTTCTTTTTCTTTGTTTTCCTAAAATAAGAATTAGGGGTCAGAGCAATAGTACAGTGGGTATGGCATTTGTCTTGCACACTGCTGAACCAGGATAGATTTCTTCCCGGTGGTGCCCCAAGCACCACCAGGGGTAATTCCTGAGTGCAAAGCCAGAAGTTACCCCTAAGCACACCCTAAAAGTACTGGGAGTAATGAAGATACTCGGGTATACAGAGTGTTGGTCAGTGCAGTTTTTAGGTGACTGTTGACAATATAAAATGATTGCTATTGCATTCCAAGTTTACATTGCTACCCCTTCTAAATGAATCTGAGAAAAATTTTTAAATAAAATAAACAGTGGATCAAAAAGAGAGAAAAACTAGATCTAAGATTACATGAATTCAACTTTCATTATACTTGTATCCAGTCAAGAAGTTTGATTGGGGGTCTGGAAGAAAGTAATTTTATTTATTTTTTTAAATTAAAAAAAAATTTTTATTATACCACCGTGAGACATACAATTACAAAAGTGTTCATAATTGGTTCTTGGTAATACAGTATTCCAGCATTCATCCCTCCACCAGTGCCCCATTTTCACCACCAATGTACCCCCACCCCCTCCTACCCACCCTCAGGCTGCCTCAATAGCAAGTAGCCCCATTTCCTCTCAGAAATTAATTTTAGAGTACTAGCTATCATGAATGAAGAGAATGAAGGTTAAGAAGGAAGAATGGGTGTGTTCCTGCAACAGAAAGGAGAGTTTGGATTCATGGAACCCTGAATTCTCTCAACAGATGTCCTCATCATGGAAGCTATTGTAGTCTCCACTTAACCAGATGGGATACCAAACTCCCTGCTGTGTTCAGAACTGGCAGGGCTCATTAAGTTGGCTTTAAATTGGGTATTAAGGGGGATCTTTGCTTAGCCAAATAATCTCAACATGCACAGTGTAGAGAAGAGGGAGTTCTACAAGCAAAGATGAAATATAAGATAAGTGATAAGTAATATTAACATACTGGACTTAATTGTCTATAAGTAACTACAAAGTAAATGGGAAATTAAAAAGATTAACGGGAAATGTTTCTAAATGATGGAGTATATGACCTATTGAGCATGTAAGAATAGATAACATTTCCTTAACTGAGTGATACAATGAGTAGGTAAAACACACTCTATAAAGAAGAATAAGAGGAAATTATATTGGAGGAAGAGGCATTATATCTTTCATTCCCCAAACAGAAAACATTGCTATTTAGTCATGGCAGTATTGAGAAATGCCTTTTGATTAAGACAGAGATGCAAATGATGCAAATGACAGTGTATATAGGTACATGATAAAACACAAATGATAGGAATTTAATTTCTTTAGCCCTTAAAAGTCCCAGTCCTGGGATTATTTCAGACACTTTTGAAAGTTGCTACATATTGAGATATCAAATAAAGAGCATTTATGTGTGATGATTCACATGAAATCAATGGGCATGTAAGTTGGTAGGCATAGAACATGAAGCACAGAGCAATGAAATATTAATGGAAAGTGTTATTAGTAATGATTAATATTTTTAATAAATTGAATATAATAAAACCAATAAATATACTAAATTTTATTAAATGACATTTATTCTGATTTACTGGAATTGTTTTAATAAATGAGTTAAGTTTTGTAGGAAAACAATGCAGACTGCTAACAGAATTAGTGAGGAACTAAATTGAGGAAATAGATTTTATCAGTGTATCGGTTTATAAAGAAGGAACTTATCAGATGAGTTTTAATAAAAGCATTATGAGGCAGCTGATACACTAATGTTTATTATTAACATCAAGTATCAAATGGCTGCAGCAGCTCAGTTAATGTATTTATTTTGAATACAGTTTTCAAATATCTTTATTTGTATAAACTGAGCAGATTGCTCTTCTTTCTCAATAACCTTTGTTCTTCATCTGTACAATGTAGGTTATTACTTGAGTGTTTTTATTTCTGTTTTTGGTAGATAGTAAAGCGCTTTTTCAGTTTCAGTATAATGTTTGGCACAAAATGGGAACTAAATAAATGATAACTAAAAATGAATCTTGATCTCACAATTACTACCATTAAGTGAAATTGTATCCTGGAGATATAAAATTAGAAAGATGAAAACAAACCAATAATAATTTGCACGCTCACATAACTGACCTTTTCAGATATTAGCTAACAAGACTAGTATTTGGGAAAGCAGATGCTACTTTCACTAAAGATAAGAGAGAAGAAAAACTCAGGGAATTTAAATCATTTGCCCAAAATTATGAAATGAGTGATAACAGGTTTCAAAACAATAAAGGATGTTTTAAAATTAAATAATGTGAATTTCTATACCTTGCATGGATCTTATCAATGCTCTATAAATGTATATCTTTAAGTTAGGTACCAAGAAATTAGGCCCTTAAAGAAATAGGAACCATATTTTGATAATTAAATATGTTTCTATAATACATAAGAATGGAAGACTTTAATTTTATCTGTAAACAAGAATCTTTATATAGGAAAATTGTGATTTATATATATACATACATATATGTATACACACACACACACACAAAGCACCTTTATGGCTTAATTGTGATAACAGATGTCACAGAATTCATTCAAACTTCAGTTCACAACAAAAGTAATGAATGCATGGCTTTTGACTTCAGTTTAAAAGTTCCAAAAAATTGTTTCTTAATCTTATAGTAATGCTTAGTGCATAATGCTTAACTTGTGTAATTTAGTATCTAGATCAGGTGGGTAGTGCTTGGACACATAAAAATAAACATAAACGTGAAAGATTCAGTAGGGTTTCTACCCGTGCCACTTTAAAGTACTTTGCCAAGCAGTACTTATTCAACATACGTTCTCAGTTCATTCCTATTTTATAGCCCCTTCAAAGACTCAAATATAAAAATATCCCTATTGCATGTGGTTTTCCCAATGTCAATTATTTTTAAAAGTATCAAAATTATAGTATAGCTCTTGAATCTATGTTTTACTGATACTAATGTTCTGCTTTCTCAGTTCTTGTGCAAACTTTCATTTTACATTGACGCCTTATTTGCCCAAATTTTTCGCTGGGTTACTATTAGTTTTCTAGTGGCGGTTGGCATTTTGAATTATATCTCAGTGCACACTGTCGTGCACTTCAAAACTATTTCTTAAAGGGGGGGGTTTGGGAGGGGCTCTACCCCTTTAAACTGTCTCTCAGATCCTTTCATTTTATCCAGTTTGCAAACATATTTTATAAGACTGTAAATGCGATTTCCAGTTAAGTTGTCAAATAATAAACCAAACTTTGTTGAAGAAAAGGCATCAATGGAATGGTTGATTGACTCACTCTGATACTGATAGTAAGGTGCCCTTGAATACTTAAAATTTGGAGTTGTCAGAGTAAAATTAACAAAAAATCAAATTTCTAGGAAGTTGATGAATTAATGAAAATTAAGAATATTCTCCATGAAGCGAAGATAAACAAATGGGATTATATAAAATTGAAAAGCTTCTGCACCTCAAAAGGAACGGTAACCAAGATACAAAGACAATCCACAGAGTGGGAAAGGATATTCACCCAATAACCATCTGACAAGGGGTTAATATCCAGGATATATCAGGCACTGGTAGCACTTCACAAGAAAAAAAAAACAGCCAACCCCATCAAAAAATGGGGAGAAGAAATGAACAGAAGCTTCCAAAAAGAAGAAATTCGAATGGCCAAAAAGCATATGAAAAAGTGCTCTTCATCTTTAATCATCAGGGGAGATGATGCAAATCAAAACAACAATGAGGTACCATCTCACACCACAGAGACTGGCACACATCCAAAACAGCAAGAACAACCGGTGCTGGCATGGATGTGGGGAAAAAAGGACTCTCATCCACTGTTGGTGGGAGTGCCGACTGGTCCAGAACTTTTGGAAAACAATATGGGCATTCCTCCAAAAACTAGATATTGAGCTCCCATTGTATGCAGCAATAGCACTCCTGGGAATATACCAGAGAGACCGAAAAACACATAGCAGAAACACTATCTGTGCTTCTTTATTCATCTCTGTGCTATTCACTATAGCTAGAATCTGGAAACAACCTAAATGCCCGAGAACAGAGGACTGGCTAAAGAAACTGTGGTTCATCTACACTGTGGAATACTATGCCGCTGTCAGAAAAGACAAAATTATGAAATTTACCTGCAAATGGATGGACATGGAGACTCTCATGCTGAGTAAAATTAGTCAGAAGGAAAAGGACAGATATAGAATGACTGCATTCATTAATAGGGTATAAATAGATACCAGTGTTTTACTAAATGTGGGAAATGGTAATGGCAGAATAAAACTCACCATTGAATATACACAAAGAGACTTAAGTGATAAACTCTAAATATCTGAAGGGCTAGCCACAATGTGTGAAAGAAGAGGGAGAGAGATGCAGAGACAGAGAGAGAGAGAGAGAGAGAAAGAGAGGAAACGGGGGTACCTGCTATTGAGGCAGCCTGGGGGTGGGCGGGAGTGGGTGGGGTACATTGGTGGTGGAAATGGGGCACTGGTGGAGGGAGGGGTGCTGGAATACTGTATTACCAAGAACCAATTATGAACACCTTTGTAATTGTATGTCTCACGGTGGTATAATAAAAAATTTTTAAAAAAAGAATATTTTCCATTAATCTTTCATTAACTTCATATACTGAGAACTTTATCAATGACTTTATATTTCCTCCTTAGTGATCCCATAGTCACTTTAGAAATGAGTAAATTGATGTCATCAGTCCTATAAGTGCTTAGTGACACAAGTCCTTATCTTTTGAATTTCAAGACCATTTTCTTTTTACTCCCTTTCTAGGTGGTATTGATAATTTTTTTCATGTATGCTCTGTTAACCCATTGTTTTATTATACAACATAATTTTGGGCTGTCCCTGGACACTTTCTAGATTAAATACACTTCCAGAATAAGTCTGAGTCTAAAAGAATTTGATACCCTCAAAGCCTTGCAGAGTTCATACACCAGTGCCCGCTGTATTTAGGTCCATAGCAGTTGTTGAATATAGGTGAATAGGTGAACACATTTCTAAAAAGCCTGCATCTATGCACAGTTAGAATTACAGTACACACTCAGAGACTTGTTTTTTTGGTGCCAGTTTTATACATCTGTATAGAACTTGCTTGGAACACATATCGTTCTTAGGAACAATAAATCTGCAGATTATAGTGAACTTTAAATAGGACAGCATCTGCTTTCTTGTTCCAGAAAAAGTAATAACTTATATAGAAGTATGGGACAATGAGCGAATATGCTCAGATGGTCAAACCAAAGATCCCTTTTATACCAAGGTTCTTTCTCTTGCTGAAGCTACCAGGGAATATTTTGAAGGAAGCAGAGATTCTTTTTCCCATTTGTTGATTTCAAAAGGTTTAGAATAGCATTTTCCATATTTCACTTCAAAATCTTTCATACACTGAGGCCGGAGCGATAGTACAGCGGGTAAGGCGTTTGCCTTGCAAGCGGCTGACATGGGTTTGATTCTCTGGCATCCCATATGGTCCCCCGAGCACCGCCGGAGTAAATCCTGAGTGTAGAGCCAGGAGTAACCCCTGAGCATTGCTGGGTGTGACCCAAAAAGCAAAAAAAAAAAAAAAATCTTTCATACATATCTCTTCTTTTGAATTTCTAAACCTCTCTTGGAACCCACCTGTATTTACCACTGTAATCTCATCATAAACTACTGAACTGTGTTTATTTACCTTCTAATATGGAATGTTCTTGTTTTAAGATCACAGAAAACCAATACAAGACTAAAGGAGTCCCTAATTTCCCCCTCCGATCAGAAATGCACAAGTCATACTAGTCTTTATTTTCACTATACCCTTCATGTGTTTAAAGCTTTAAGCAAGTTTCTAGGAATTTCCATCATTTTAATTACACTTTTTTCACTTCCATCTGCCTTTCTTGAAAAGCACTCCCAAAGAATTCATGATTTATTTCAGATTGCTGGTTTCTAAATGCCTCCTATTCATTTTGAGACTTGAGAATAATCTCTTTCTATTATGACCTACTCCGTTTGTTCTCTGAATCACAACAAGGTCTGTGGAATCACAAACGTAAACCTAGAGTGTTTCTCTTCGTTTGCATAACAAAGTTCTAACTACTTACAGTATTTACTTACCTTTCTTGGACGAATCTAGATTTTGGAAGGCTCAGAGGAAGCCAGACATAGTTAACGGGTTCTATGCTCTCTTGTGGTTACATTGATGCCCATAAAGCTCTGCCAGAGAAAGCCTGACTTTGGATTCTCTTTATGTCCTGTGTTGTGTGAGTTCGTCATTTGATCCTTCTAATCATTTCTGGAAGCTTTGTCAGGCACACACAAGGATTTCCATTATTGCTGATTTTTGCTCTTTATGTTCTGGCTAATGCTAGATACAATTCCCTTTATCCCCTTCAAACACAGATTTTAGAGAGAGGTTAGAAATACATAGCAAAGAAATAAAATAGGAAGTCCACACAAAGATGTAAAAATGTAGACCATTTTAAAAGTTGGTAAAGATGATATTTTTAAAAATTGGAGAGTTCTTGGGCCCAGAGCATAGTCCAGCAGGTTGGGCGTTTGCCTTGCATGGAGCCGACCCGGTTTGATCCCTGGCATCCCGTATGGTCCCTCAAGCACTGCCAGGGAGTAATTCCTGAGTGCAGAGCCAGGAGTAACCCCCGAGCATCACCGGTGTGACCCAAAAAGAAAAAAAATTGGAGTAGTCACTTTTAAAATGTTATTTAGAGGACCAGGGATGTGACCGGACAATACAAAATTTGTTTTGCATGTGTTGATGTCCTAAATTCACTAGTTGGTACTGCAGAAAAACTTAGGGCAACAGGTTAATACTGCTTAAGAAAAGTTCCAGTCAAAATTCTTATATAATAAATTGATAATAATTTGTTGAAATTTAATTATATTAAAGGAAACAGTAAAACATGGGAAGAAGACATATTGTCTCCATTTCTATAGAGAAAGATGGTATGGTACACATGACATTACTATAGAAAGCAAATTTTCCTAAAAGAAATTTATTAATTTGGAAGATAAAATGCCATGAAGTATGATTTATAACACATTAATAAAAGGATGAATAGACAAATATTAGAGTTCTTCAACAAAATAAATGAATACTTAATAGAAAAATTTGAAAATGCCTATAGAGGGAGCATTGTAAAGAAAAAATACAAATGAAGTACATTTTTTAAGAAGCTAGACTGTGAAAGTAGTATCAGTAAAAAGACTGTTTTTGCTTAAATTAATATGGTATTATTCATTAAAAGCTGAATATTTTCAATTTAATTTTTTGTATGCATGAGTGATGCATACAAGGCATCGAAAATCAGATGGGCTGGACATGTAATGAGATTTGGAGACTACCGCTGGACTAGAGCCATTACCGACTGGATCCCACGGGATTTCAACAGATCATGTGTGTCAGGGATGCCTGGGCCCAGAGAAGTTGCTCTACCCAAGCCGGTGGAGAATTGATGAAAACTCACGAATCCGATACAGTTTTAAAAGGGCTTTACTAACACAGGTTCCGATATACAATCCAAGAGCAGGGAAAACCTCTGAACTCTGGGTTCCCAGCTAGGCCCCAGCCACATGTAGGCCAAGATGGCTGCCACCACATGTTGAGACCCAACAGAGAATGGAGAGGATGGAGAAACAAAATGCCAAGGGAAGCCGAAATGGCAAAAGGGGAAAAAAGAGAAGAGGGTCCTTCTTTCTTCTTGCAGCTGATTTTATAGCTAGAAATCTGCCCAAACTCCCCAGCCCAGCCCATTCTGGGCTGGGCTATCTAGAGATGAAAACAGGAAAATAGCTCTATAGAAATGTAGCAGCTTCAGGAGACCATCTGGCTGTTTACAAGGACCCTGAGCTAATTCAAAGCCTACTAGCAGAGCTGGGAGTTGCTATAAGCTAAATGTAACTTCCTCTGGCAGGGAGGGTCAAATGCTCTCAGGTAATTTCTCCCAGCACCTCACCTAATGTCTTGAGCCAAGATCCGCCTGGAAATGCCTTTATAGGGTAGAGTAGGGGGTTTCTGAGATGGCATGCCTCTGTAACAAAGATTATACTAATGCCAGTTAAATATTTCTCCAAGCTTTCACAAGAGTCTCGTCCACTTCACGGTAGTTTTGTACTTTAGTTGTCTTTGAGTTATCAGGGAGCCATGCTTGATTGTTTGGAGGCAAACAGCATTTCTCTCTGGTCTAATTACTTAGAGATCCAACGTGGCCAGGCAAATATGCTGGTAAGATCTAGCTAGTCCCATGATGATTGTGGTAGCATAAGAGAATATTTATACCAGCCAGTACAGAATACATGGTCAGATAAACTGCCACATTTAAACTACCCCCTATCTACAAAGTGATCTGCAGGAGGTAATCCAGGGCAGATGCAGAGGCTTTTAGGCTTTTAGGTGTCCTGCAACAACGTGGCCGCCCACCTACAAGATGGGCTTGTATACCCTGAATGAACGGTTTGAGGATCTTTGTATTCCTGAAGCAACCAGATGCCATTGGACTATACTGGCACGTGATAGGGCAAATGGAAATGTTACTGGCCCCGCTTGAGCAAATCAATGAATAACGGGATGTCAAGTGATCAATGATGCATGAGTGATGAACCCAGAGCCACGGCAGAGACTGGTAAGCTACCCTGGTGTATTTGATATGCCAAAAAACAGTAACAATACTGGACCTCATTCCCAATGAACGGAGAGGTTACTGGCGCACATTCGAGCAAATCAATGAACAACGGGAAGACAAGTGAATACAAGTGATGCATGAGTGAGATAAGATTTTCTTTTGTTACGAATATCATTGTTTAAGCATAATTGAATGGCTTATACTGAAAGTGTTTAACACAATCATTAGATAGGTGTAAATCAAAAGTCACAATGAGGTGTATATCCATCAAAATGGTGCAAAGGAGAAAGACACTAAGATTGTTAATGATATGGAGCAACCAGAATCCTCAAACCTTGCCAATAAGACATTGCTTGAAGTTATCTTGAAAACAGTTTTAACCAAAACTAAACATTACCACCCCAAATGTAACAGTAGTTCCATGAATTAATGAGAATAAGGGCTTAGTTGACAAAATAATATATGTATGACTAAAAATATCAACTTTATTAAAAATATTCTCCAAGTGAGAACATTCTGCATACCTTAATTTAACCAAATATAGAAACAAATATAATACAGGGATGGGAATAGCTGACCTATTGGCTCTTTCATGCTCACAAAATCCTGTGCTCTGGCCCTGGTGTATGAATGGCCTGCTATGGATGCCACTTGCTGACTGCCCACAGTCTCTCTGTGTATTGTATGGCCTCTGTTGTATTTTGTGTTGTTTAACAGATCCAAATAGTATTTGGCAAAATAAAAAGATCCCAGCCTCCAATAGTGGAATAGTATATTGCAATATAAAAGAAGAAACCACTATTACATAATTGAATCTTGAAAATACTGTGTGAGTATAAAACCAACCCTACACACACAAAATGCATATTGTTTGATCCCATTTACTTTAAGTTCAAGAAACAGCAAAAATGAAAACAAGAGCTCATCTTACAAATGTTAGAAGTCACAGTAGCATTTATATGAGTTGAATGGTATTAGCTGGAAAGAGGTTAAGGGAATCCCTCTGGGGCATTGGAGGTATTTGATATATTGATTTTGGTGGAGGTATGCATATTTAAAAATCCACCACGCTATACAGTTTGAATCTTGTAATTTATACTGTATAGATTGCTCTTTGATTTAGAAAATCAACAATATGGAAATGGGTATCTCCAATAAGGTTCATATAAATGGAATTGTAATTGTTCAAAGAGCAATGTCAAACTTTGATAAAATGACTTCATATGCCTACTCTGACCTAGGAAGTAAACCATTAGTTAAGATAATGAATACATAATTAATCAGTAGTTGGACAAAAATATATTTATTTTTTGTATTTTAACATGACTCAGGCATCTAAAATTATTACAGTGAAATAATATTGAGTGCATCCATTTGTATTATGTACTTTTTTCTAGTAAATCTTTTAAAGGAACACCTTTAAAAGGTCTTAAAAGACTTTTTAATATCTTTTTAAGAACAGTTTTAACAGGCTTAATATATTTTAAAGATACAAAGGAATATCTAATTCTTCACTGATGAAAAAATTGGGGCTTTGTAACTTGCATGGCACAGGTAGCCAGTGTTAGAGTTAATGATTGAACACAGATTTGTTTGAGTCCAAAGCCAGAGTTGTTAATGTCTTATGTAGTTTGTAAATACAAGGATGCTTAGGACCTAGTGCTCTATTAAAGAGCAAGCAGCCACACTGCCTGGATCATTGCAATGCAATGGATCCTGGACTCATATGCACAAAAAAGTGTGTGCTTACAGATGTTCACATATATGTGAAGTCACACCCTATTTCTGTGCTGGGCTGACACTAACAGCTGATTACAAGTCACTGCTTTCTGTTCAGAGGACTATATAGGTTCACGCTGGTCTTATCATGATTGAACTACAACCTGTCCACATTTTATAGCACTGAAATTTCCAAGAACCTGGAAGGGGTCACTTGTATGGACAGTAGCCATCCACTAAGAAATTGACAGGGTATGACAACCTACAAATGTATGTATTGTAATCCACAATGTGTAAGGAAGGGAGAGAGAGAGAGAGAGAGAGAGAGAGAGAGAGAGAGAGAGAGAGAGAGAGAAGAGAGACAAAGAACCTGCTGCCATAGACGCAGGCTAGGGGAGACAGGGAGGGAATCGGGGACATTGGTGGTGGGAAATGGGCACTGGTGGAGGATGGGTGCTGGAACACTGTATGACCGAAGCCTAAATATGAACATCTTTGTAATTGTATATCTCACGGTGGTATAATAAAATATTTTAAAAAAAGAAATCCACAGGGCAAAAAAAAATGCTAAAGTGCTAACACTCTACTTCCTTCTTGGTATTGCAATTATAGATGGTTTCAAAATGTACATATTTTTCATTTGTTCTACTTTTTTCCTAAAGTATGTGTACAAAAGCACCATCATCAAAAGGCACCACAGAGGCCAGAGAGAAAATACTGGATTTCACATGTTTGCCTTACATGCACACACCCAACCCAGGTTGAATCTCTAATATCACTCATGGCCCACTGAGCCCCAGGAGTGGTCCCTAAGTGCAGAGCCAGGGAAAACTCTTGGCAGGTATGGCAACCCCTATCCTATTCCCCCCAAAAATCACTGCAGGAGCGGTAATTGTGTTTTAGTAATAAGTTTTTAATTGCTGTCACCCCATCACCTAACTGATGGGTTTTTTATTTTATTTTTAATTAAAATTATTTCTTTGTTTGGGAAACACAACTAGCAGTAGTTTTGGGGATACAACTGGCAGTGTTTGTGGGCTATTGCTGGTATTGTGCTCAGGCATTGTGCTTTGGCACCAGGTTGGTGTTCAGAGAATTGGATCCAGACCTCTGCATGCAAAGCATGGATTCAGCCCTTTGAGTACTCTTTCTCTTTCTCTCTCTCTCTTTTCTCTCTCATTTCCTTCTCCCCCTCTCTTTCACACACTTGTTCTCTACCTCTCACACACTCTCCTTTCTCTCTCTTTTCTCTCTCTCCTTCTCCCTGCATACACTCTCTCGCTCTTTCCCTCACACACTCTCTCTCTCTGTCTTTCTCTCTTCCTCCCTCTTTCTCCCTCTCTTGACTTTATACTTCACCTTGAAGGTTAATATATTTGAAAGCATCATTTGTACAAAGCACAGTAAACACGCTTCTTAGGAATATATTTATTCCAATGAATCTTATGTGAAAAGCATATAAGGAATTATCATTATGCCTATTTTATGTATGAGAAAATGGAAGCACAGAAAAGTTGAGTAAGTTACTCAAAGCTACACAGCATGATATCAGCCCAGAGAGTTGCACTCTGGTAGGTTCTAACTCCTTATACTGCCTATCCCCAATTTTAACTAAGGAATACAAGGAGCTGCCTCCTCCACTGTAAAATGCAGGGCTGCCCATAAATTTTAACCTTATGTGAAACTTCATTCCAAGAAAGTGTTTCCCAAAATGTCTGTTTAGTGGAATCAGTCAATCTACCTACACTACGCCAGATTCAGTGTACCTTTTCTGCTTCTTTTCCTTGATAGCAGTTTGATAAATTATTTTACCTGAATGACAGATCTGCCTTGGAACTGATACTAAAGCATCCTAACCTGTGTGTATGTGGGATTTGACCCTTCCCTGAGATCCACAACATGTTTTGATTATTTAATAAATTCTAACCTGAAAAGAAAGGGGTCAGCAGTTATTTTGGAACCTTTTCTAATATAGATTACAGTTTTAAATTGGTGTTTTAATATGATTTTCTTTAGTTACCAGCTTGATTCAGAATAGAATTCAAGCATAAACTCACACAAAACTTTTTGTTTTGCAAAGCTGTTTCACAAATCACCCCTAGTTTCATGCCCTAATTAATCGGTGTTCATGGGGAATGAGGGTTATTTGCTTTTCATCTTCTGCAGATATACTAATAGCATAACAAGAGAATTCTGAAATAACATGGGTTATTTTTCATATTAGAAGTAGTTTCCCATGGATTCTTATATAATTATCTAGAAAATGCAAACCACTGTTTCTATTGGAATCTTATCTCATGCTGACAGGAACTCCCAAGATTAGAAAAAAAAATCAACCTACTACAAGTCTTTTGAGCATACTATTATTCCAATATGTTAAATTGAACATATCATTATATTTAGCAGCCCAACCAGAGTCCCTGACCCTTATAAGCCACAGAAAAACATCAGCATTTCTTTTCCTCAAACTAAATCATTAAAAAATGTAATAAAGCATCTTTCATCGACTGAGATAAGAATAGTGTGATTTTCCAATTTAGTAGAGTAGTTTGCCCAAGGCATGGGGATCCAGTATGTTTTAGTTAGAAGTAAGACTTATAGAGAAGCATTATTCGATTTCCTCACATGTTAGCATTTGCCTTGTAAAATTGGTTTATTGAGAGATTCTCAAATCGAAAATTTAGCATTACTTCTGGCACATTGGGTACTGATACTGAAGTTTCACACTTAACGTGAACTGCCACTCATTTCTGAGGCTTTTTTTTTTTAAGAGGAGTGAGTCACTGTAAGATTGACGGGACCTGATGGATTTCTCTAGTGGTGGACAGTTTTGGTTGTACCAAGTTCCTAGGTCAAAAGAACCAGGGTGCCTATGAAATTGCCTCCAAGTTGAAAAAAAGGAAAAAATAAAGGTAAAGGTATATATACATCAAGGAAAGATAATTAACAGATTTTCCGTATTTTCAGATTCTGGTTCCTGCTCACCCAATTTGAAAGCGCTTCTGTTCGGAGGTGTAAAATTATTTACATAATTACAGATCAAACCAATCAGTTACTACCTCTTCAGGCTAAAGGTCAGCTCTAGCATAAACAAGTAGGTGGGTCACCGTGGAGCTGTTAATACCTGCTCACTCCCTGGCGGTTGCCCTATTCCCAGTGCTGATTGCCCTCTGTCCTGTGGCTTCAAGTAATGTAAATTGTATCTTGTCCCTGGGTAATCGGGATCAGTGTTGTCCTGTCTGTCCACTCCCTGCCAATGCCCTCTCTGTGCTGCGATAATGGTTTTGGTGGGCAATCAAGGCGAATGCCTTCTTGACTCATCTCTCATAATAGATTGTCCTCCTCAGGCAAAATTGAATAACCCCCGACATGGCCTGGAGGCAAGCAATGAGAATTCAATAAGTCTGCGAGGTCAATGTCCTGTCATTTTCGGCAAGCAAGTAATTATTCTGCACTAACGTTCAGTAATAGGAGGAGGAAGCCGACGTGGTAGTCTTCATCTGATGCCCAGAAATGTCACCTCCACCGGATTTTCCCTCTAATCAGCTATAATTCCTTCTCCTCTCTCATGCAATTTTGTATGCTTTTTTTCCCTAGGAGCATGATTTTCCCGACCACCGCCGCACCTACCCCAAAACCTGTAGTGTCTGTGAGAAAGTTGAACCACATCACTGTTGTTTTAATATTACCCATTTTGATGGGTTACACATTTGTGCTGTCGATTTGCTTTGACTGATTTGTGGAAGATTTATTATAAACCGACTACAGCTGTTCTCTCCCTTTCAGAAGGGCAGGCAATTTCGGCAAATCTGTTTTCTGCTAGGAAAATATGTTTAAAATCACTTCCCCTCCCAGCTTCCCCACTGAGAAGGTTCAGTTGTCCTTAGGAGCTCAGGGTTTGATGCCAAAGAGGATAGAGGGCTGACCACAGGCGAGAGTGTCGTCTTCCCACAAAATAAACAGGCAGAGGAGGAGAGATCATGGAGTGGGGGTGTTTTAGGTTTGGAGCCTTCTAATGGAATTAGATTTTGTTATGCACTGATCCCAGGAGGACAGAATTTTGGTTGTCAGACGTCCCCCATCCCAAGTATCTGTCAATTCATTTCACCTGAGTGTTCCACCTTTTCGTTTACATTTCTGAATCATACACATGAATTAACTAGGCAACCTTTGCCTGACACTAAAATTATGATTAACCTTTTAATATTCTTAAGATATTTCTACCATCTCCATCACTCCATTTATCATCTGTCTACACAGAGGCATAGTCTTAGGTATATATTTAAAGAGAACTTACTCCCTTCAATTAATCAGTTCCCACTGTTCAGACTCAGAGCTCTGACTTATGACATTTATTTAAGGAAATGCTGAATTACAAGTTTTGAAGGCAGCAAGAACATTTTTGCTCCATTTCAGTCATTTCTATGACCACTTAAAAACAACAACAACAACCATCACAACAACAAAAACCAGGCAATTGTTTTAAGTGGAAAAGACCCAGAAAACAAAAAATGATTTATAAGCCCAACCTACATTGCTTTTCATTTTCCTCTGTGTAGAAACTATTGCTTTATTCATTGAAAGGAACCTTTATTTTCTCTCTCCTGAGAGTGGTGCTTGGCGAGTAATGAAGAGGAGAGTCTAAGAGCAGAATAAGCACTTTCCATGACTGATTGGCGATTGATTATTGCTGGGATGTCTCCCTATGGTATCTCATCACTATGCTTTTTTGACAACCAAGCTCTGCTGCTGACATGAAGAAGGTGTTTTTATCTGCATCAATTTGGCTTGTTAACTGTGACAAAACTCAAACTGATACTGATCATGTTCAGTTGTCAATGTTGATTTGGATCCTGGGTATTAAAAATGTTCATAATAATAACAGAATTTCTTTTTTGTGATGCAGATATTGTGATATTTAATGAATAGTCTTAAAATAATTGTCATTATACTCATGCATTTATGATGTTTTTCCCCCTATCACAAGGTTCAGCCCCTTTAAGTGGTTTCTCCTTTCATATCTTTAATAGTCTGCTTCAGAATTTCTTAGCTTCTTTTCTATGGCTGTAATTTAACTTTACACCTTATAATGTTGAAGAGAAACTGTAACTGCTTTTCATAAAAACTACTCAGAAATAAGATTCAATTAGAAGAGTTGTTTTTATTGAGCATAATATTACATGCTAAAACTGAAAATATTTTTTAAAGTTGTTTTAAGGAAAGAAAAACATTGAGGCAATATTTTTCCCTTCAAATACATTGGATTAAAAAATAAAATATGCTCTTGATAATTCATTCTCTGCCTCCACATTTTAAAACAAAATTGAATTAAGATGAGCATATTGTGATGATTTATCAAAATACATATATTCCTATTGTGAAACTCTAATTGATTTGTAATTTATATATTTAGCTTTGTCAAGTTTGTCGCGCCGATCACGATCTTCCGTTAATCATCTATTTGCTAGAGCGGGGCCAGTAATATCCAATATGTCCTGTCACTGCTGTAGAGCCAAGGGCCGGCTTGGTACAGGAACAAAACCAAATATATTAGGTCAAGAGAATGATCTAATATAATTGTTACTGGCATTTGGCATATCAAATACAACACGAGCAGCTTGCTAGGCTTGCTGTTGCGGGAGGCATACTCTATAAACACCTCCAAAAAAAGCATTTATTGATGAACCGGGCTGTGATGAGCTGGTCGGCTGGGTGGGGTTCTGATGAGAGGGAAGTTTGTACTGAGAAATTATATTACACAGCCATGGTTTAATGAAAATTAGATTATTGTATTGGATTCTGTTTCAGTCTTAAAATTAAATAATAATAATCCTTCCTTTTCCTTCTAGAGCTTTTTCAGTACCCCATCTCAGAGAATAGGTGGAAAAAATTTCAGTAAGAAGTTTGTGTTTTGTGATGACAACATTTTAAAATAGCAATGAGATCTGAGTAACTTTTCTTAGAGTCAGAATAAAGTTAGTTATGAAAACTATAGTATTTTTTCTTGGAATGTCATTATTAATACACTTTTTCCCTTTCCATAACCATTACTTTTTAAATTTATTGATTGGCATTTATCAAATGCTTTATGGCATATGCTAATTGTTGGTTTGGTTTTTGTTTTGGGGCCAACACCCAGCAATGCTCAGGGGTTAATCCTGACTCTACAATCAGGAATAATTTCTGATTGTAGAGGGATGCTTATAGGGTACTGGGGGTCGAACCTGGGTCAGCTGTGTGCAAGGCAAGTGACCTACCCACTGTGCTTTGTCTCCAGGAATAAATTTTTTTCTTTGATTTGTCATAATAAAGATCCTGAGAAGCTACTGCTTCATTCAAATGATTATACAAATCTCCTTTTAATATGTAAGATGCTTTATTCTAAATCTTATGAAGCTCTAAAATTTATAAATAGAAATATAGTTTTTTCCATCATTTAAAATAAAAAGACAGAAAGCAGATTTTTCCCCTTGTGTCTCAGAGATCACTTATGCACTGTCATAGTTTAAAAAAGTCTGGAAAATAAAAGTCTCACTTTAAGAAAGGAGAACAGCTGTATTTACGTACCATTTTTTAACTGGTTCTATGTTTCATCCTCCTAGGTCTGTGAACTGATTATGTTAGGAAGTTATCCTGGGTGTGACTATTAGGAAAACACCCCATGCTGCTATCTCCAAGATAAGAGGTAATTCTGTCCTCTCTTTGATGAATTTTTGCATAGCTTGATTTTCCTGTCCTTGCTCTATACAGGACCTTCTGTGTACCAGGTCCAGGATGCACATGGTGCTACCCATCCACTAATCTGTTTAAGATGCAAAAGCTGAGAAAGCATTTTGACTGAAGTTACATCACAAGCCATTACAAAAGACTCAGAGGTTTGCTCTAAGTATGCATGGTTTGATCTTTTCAGTTTTTTTTATATCTTTGGAGATTGGTAATCATCTACTTTGAGAACTTTGAATGTGACTGCAAAGAAGCAAAATGCTAAATTGAGAGTGGAAAATACTAAGGAAAAGATAGAGCATCATACAGCACTCAGTAGGTAATATAGAAAAATAAACATGAACCGTACAGTTGCAGAGTACACTCATTTCTTGAGAAATGTTTATTATGTGCCTGATATTAATTATTATGCATTGGGGATATAAGTACAGATAATGTGCTATAAATTGAATTCAAGAATTTCTGTAGAATACAGACATAAGTAAAATAATGATTGTAGCATCCAATAATACAAGTATGCACAAATACTGTGAAAGCACAGGCGCTTTCCTAGCCCAGACTAGAAAATGAGAGAATTATCAGGCAGGATTACCTAGAGGATTTGGAAGAATGAAGCTAATCAAGGATGTTATGGGAGGTGCATGTGAAAACACAGCACATAAGTGACAGGGTCAGGATTTGATCCCAAGAGATCTGGTTCCAGATTTGGAATTCTCAATTATCTAATTAATTGTTTTTTTTTAAGAGATCCAATATAAAAAGAGATTCTTTGATTAAGACTTTATTGCCAAGAGCAAGTCTGGAATCCAACAGAGACTAAGTAGGAGGCAATTGTAAAGTTCAGGCAAGATATGCAATGATAGCTGATAAGAAAGAGGAATTTTCTTTCCTAAGATGTAGGAGCCTGACTTGGTGCATAGAGGAGGTTATCTAGTGAGGAATGGTTGGTGTATGATGAGTCGAGAAAACAAGTTCATTATTGGAACCAAAACATAAACTGCTTGGGAACCTTATTAAGTATAATTAAAAATTAGACTTTAAAACAGGTTTTGTTTTTGGTTGATAGCAAAGGTAATGGTAGATGAATGTACAGTGAACTGAGAGAAGGAAAGATCTCACCAACCCCCTGTGTTCTGTACTCAGGGAAAAAAAAAAAACAACAGCCTTATCTTCAATTCAGAACAGCCACTCTGTAGTTACATTTAAAAATGTAAAGAGTCACATTTACAAATGTGAAGAGATGAGGACAGTAGCCCTTTGGTTATATTCAGACAGTGGTAAAGGGCAACTGATGCAAATCGTGATTTAATCAGCTAAAGCCATTAGAAGGGCCTGTGGCCTATGGGCTTCACACATTCCTTTGGCCTTACATCCTCACCTCACTCAGTATGAAACAAACCCCAGGGGTCTTGCTGCACTGAGTTGGTGGCTCCTGAAAGCGCAGAGAACACAAATGTTCCTCCTACAAGAAAAAGCTGTTCCTCCTGCACTGAGACAGGTAAAGGTGTCCCTGACTGTCTCTACTGAGGCATGGGACAAGTATAGTCACTGCACTTGAAGCTGAGGCATGGATGACTGTGCTTCCAGATGTAAATAGCGGGTTAGCACCTGGTAGCCTGAAATCAAAAGAGTCATGGGGCTTTGCACTGCTAGGTGCTTGGAAAACAAATTAAACCAAAAAAGGGTGTTTGAACTCTGACTGAGGCAGTTATATTAATTCTTTATATGTTGGACCTGGCACACCCATATTTGCATATGCAGAATGAATACACTTAAGATATGACCTTCACTGGAGTGAAGGATTCAACATTTATGAGTTTACTGTGGCTGTCATTAAGGCAGTGTGGAGAATAGAGTAATTATATGATAATGCATTTTTTCTGGTTGGTTGGGATGTTGCTTTTTTGCTTTTGGGGGAAAAATATATCTTATATATCTTAAAGAATGTTTTTGTTCATGCTCTTAAATTGTTTTATGACTACCCCTAACTCCCAACATCTGGGCTTTTATTTAGATTTATTATTTATTTATTTATTTATTTATTTTTTGGTTCACACCCAGCAATGCTCAGGGGTTACTCCTGGCTCTGCACTCAGGAATTACTCCTGGCAGTGCTCAGCGGACCATATGGGATGCTGGAGATCGAACTCCAGGTGGCAGAGGCCATCCCTGTGAAAGGGCAAACGCCCT
>JAJIBD010024728.1:0-82038 GCA_021461705.1 Cryptotis parvus | reverse complement strand
TCAAATATAACACAGATAGCTTGCCAGGTTCTTCCATGTAGGTGGTACACTCTCAGTAGTAGGTTCTCATCTCGAGGCTTTACTGATGAACCTCAACAGGAAGAGATATGCTTTTCTCTTAGGTGGAGCTCTGAGGAGCTGTGGAGTCCGGATGTTGAGAATGACTGATCTCATGGTGTGGGGGGGTTCCTCTGGCTTCTTGCTAGGCTCACTGGGATGACAGGTCATGGCTAGAACCTGCCTAAAATGTATACAGTGTATAAATGTGAAAGATCCTGGGAAGGACCTGGTCCTAACTTCCAGTATTATCTAAGACTATGCAGCTGTGGGCCTCCTTAAATGAGGCATAGGAATAACTTAACTAAATAAAATTTTTTGCTGTAATATAAACTTCAGCCTGACTTATAACTTTTATATCTTATCCTCCCACACCTTTGCTAGCACTGCTATTAAATATCCAGATTTCATTCTATCTTACATGCAGAGAGCAGTAACACAGCTAAGATGTCAATATTGCAATGACAGCCTTTCTCAATTCATAAAATATAATCTCATGATAATTTATAATAGAAAGTCAAATTTTTCTGGTATTCCTTTAGTATTTTCGTCATTATAACCTTGCTGGAATTGCAACAATGAAGATACAGACAATGAATAAAAGGGATCACATTCTCAGTGTTTGATGTCAGATGGGCGATCCCATTAAGACATTTCCAGGAAATGCCACAAACCAACTTATTTATGTTTCTTTTCCTCCTGGGATTCTTAACAGAGGATTTTTAATTGAACTTTTCACTTTCCTAGGGCCCTTAACAGTTCTCTATTTCATGGTTCTGTTGAAATTTTCTCCCAAATATGTTGCTCAGGGGTAGTTGGGAATTGTATTTAAGGGAACACCTAATTCTATTCCAAGTTATGTGAGCAGCACCAGAATAAATATCGGAAAGTCAGACATACCTTTCTGGAACTTATAGGCTATTGTCAGAAGAAAGTCAGTTAACAGATAAATTAATGAAAATATCTTGGAATTAACTTCAAGTCATGTGCTATGATGATCAGAGTGAAGAAAAGATCTTTTTATTAGAGAACAACTGGGAACATCAGGGCATGGTAAGAACTGCAATGAGAAATAGGGAAGAGAAGAAATTCTGTCACTAAGTAGTGAATATGTCCATGGACTCTGAGGCAGGAAGTATGTGGAGTGCTCAAAGAAGTGAAAGAGAGGAGGGGGAAATTAGATGCGAGACATAACGGGGAATTCATGCAAGACTTGGGACAATTCTTGGGACCTGATCTTTAGCCCCTTGAATCCAGTGCCCCCACCCAAACCTGGTCTCCTAGGGAACCTCTCCTATCTGTTTTCTGTTGGGAAGCAGACCTGACCTGATCTAAGACTTGTGTTTGGGGAATCCATTTTAGTTCCTCGTCTCTGATACTTGTTGAGCTTATTAGGAATCCACACTAAGGTTCCTGAGTTCCAGAGTCACCTTCCTCGCATTCTTTTCCTACTAACGACTTGAGAGCAACTATTTCCTTCATCTTCATTACCTTCCTGTGCCCATAAATAAGAGTCTGAATACTGTCTCCCAGCCCAGCCATCAAGCAAAAAAAAGGCTTGTAGAGTTTGTGGAGGGAGACTAACTCTAAGGCCAGTAGGCATGTAAGAGACCCTGCTGTGAAAGGACACAGAGGACACAGAGATTCACCTAACCTATGTTCCCACCTGTTTTGTTTTCAGATTTCCAAAGAAGCACAGTCTTCATGTTTTAAAGCTCTTTACAGCACATAATTTGATAAAGTCTGTGATTTGAACTAAGTCAGGAAACTTCTTACTATGTGTCATCATGTACAATAAACGCTATAACTATCTGGTTTTTAAATCTATAGGATTTTTAGCTGTTTAGTCTAGCTAGTCACAGGGATTTTACAGTATTTAGAGGTTATTAACAAGGTTTGGAGTAAAGGGAAATAATAGATCAGCTGATTTATCCAGACAGTTGCTCCCCTCATGAAGGGTACATTTCTTTAGGAATTAAAGGTGAATAATGGCCATTGTCAACCTCACCAGGCTGTTGAAAGGATTATGTAAGCCAGTGTGTCAACTTCATGGTCCAGGATCCACATCAGAGTTAGATCCCAACAACAAAGAGTCTTGGTCCTATAATGAAACACTCTTCCTTTCTTTTTCTTTCTTTCTTTCTTTCTTTCTTTCTTTTTCTTTCTTTTCTTTCTTTCTTTCTTTCTTTCTTTCTCTTTCTTTCCTTCTTTCTTTCTTTTTTAAAAATCCAGTAACCCCAGCTTTTTTAATCATTCAGACAAATTCTTCCATTAGAACCAAGCAAAGGTTTGCTATGAGGATAAGTTTTGCAAATTTTCCTCAGACTTCCCTATTTTATTGGGCATTTGCAAAGTTCATTTGGATACTTCTTTGTATCACACAGTTTAGTCCCATGGAACACAAGTCTGAAATTTCACAAAGTAGAACAATTTGCTGATAAAAATAACCTCTAATAGTAGTTTGGGCCTTTAGGATAAATGAAATATGTTCTTTTCATTTATTCCTCTAGCTGGGCAAAAGACACTCTATACTCATTACTCTATAGAGTACAAATATAAGAGTTCTAATTGTAATCATTATAGATTTATTTTTGGAGGGGCAGCCACTGTGCTCAGTGTTATTTTGACTTTGCCTACCTAACGCCTACAAGTTCTCTAGCACTCCTTTGCCATTTTGCAGGAAAGAAAACAGAAGCTCAACTAGGAGTTATGATAACCAAAGTTACTCAACTAGTGGCAAGACAGGATGTAAGTCCAGCCCCTTTTGATGCTCCCTGTAAGGAAAAGCTTCCACCTTCTCCTTAGACTGATTGTAAGATTCCATTCCTGGGCAAGTCAGTGTTGGAAAAGAAGTGTGCAGATGATTTGACCTGATCATCCACTGCTCTGAGCTGAGGTCAAGTCACTCCACCCCTCTGTTCTGGGCTTCCTGCAAATGGGAGCTTAACTTTTTCATAATCGTTACAACTTCCTTAGTCAGTAACAGTTGCTTTCTAGTCTGATATATATATACATATTCCAATGATTCTGTTGATTCTGGGCTAAGAGACTTAACAGAGCTCCAGAGTCACATGCTCTTGTTCCCAGTCTTCCTCTTCATAGAAATGAAATCTTAAGGGAAATCCGTCAGGCCAGCCTGTCCATTCTCAAAGAATGTGCTTTGTAGGAGGAGGAATTAGTGTCATATCTCTGTTGTAGCCATGCCATGTGAACTCACTGAAGGTTCTCTCAGTGTCTCTGTCTCTCTGTGTGTCTTTCTCTGTCTCTGTGTGTCTCTGTGTCTCTGTTTCTGTCTCTGTCTCTCTCTCCTATCTCTCTCCCCCTTCCCCTTGGGCAAAAATCTCCATATCCTTAGTTGCTTTACAGGTTAATGGGATATGGCCAGTAGCTACATCCTAAGATTGTTGGGAAAGTAAATGAGAGCTGCCATGCAGCTACCTCAATAAACTATTATTATTGTTGCACCTAATAGATGACTTTAAAAGATTATGTAATTTACCCAAAGCCATGAATTGCAGAACTGGGACTAATTAATCACAGAACCAATACTTTAACTGCCATCTACACTGTCTCTTCTTTCAAGGAGTCTACTAGTAACCTGAGCATGGCTGGGCATTGTGAAACATTCAACATGTTTCTTAAAAAATGACCTTTGAACCAAAAAATTTCACTTCCAGGAACTTAATCAAAATGAGACAAGTAAAGGCATAGGTGTAAGGATGATCATGGGCAACATGATTTATGATGGCAGAAGACTCAATGAAGTTTTTCTATTTAAAAAAAAAAATTGAAAAGGAGCTCAAGAGATAGCACAGCCAATAAAGCATTTGTCTTGCATGTGGCCAACCTGTAATCAATCCCAAACACCCAACATGGTCCCCTGAAGTTATTCCTGAGTGCAAAGCTAGGAATAAACTCTGAGCATCATCATATATGGCCCCAAAGCAAACAAAAAAATAGGAAACAGCAACTAAAATTAGTGCAGACTAAATAAAATGTTTCTCTACATGATCTTTTGAGCACATATGTTCACATAAAATATCAAGTTAACTTGATGAGCAGTGTGGGGCAACAGACCATAGGAGAACTCACCAACTAAAGAGAAGACAGGGACTTCACACCCCTACCTCACCGCGTGTTCTGCCTTGAAATCTCTCTCAGGCTATCTCAGGCTCATTTGCGTCAGCATATGTAGGACTTAGGAACTCCCATTTTAAATCTGAGAGTTTATCTATCCTTATATATTTTGTGGCGAGGATAGCAGGGCTCTTTGGGTAATACCCAGCAATGCTCAGGGGTTAATCCTGGCTCTACACCCAGGAAGCACTCCTGGTGCTGCTTGAGAGACCATATGAGGTACCAGGGATGGGCCTAAGGTCGGCAGCATGCAAGGCAAACACCCTACCCATTCTATTATCACTCAGGCCCCATCTCTCCTCATGTCTTCTAGACACGTTCTAGGGGCTTTCTCTGTCCAGCCTGAGATAGGTCAAGTGACTTCAGAAGGGATTGTTATACTTCAGTCTCTTCTTGCCTCAGCTTGGCTCTATTTCGTGTTGACTAAATACCTGGATAGTCAGGCAAGGGTTTAGCTTTATTATTATTATTATTATTATTATTATTATTATTATTATCATTATCATTATTATTATCATCATCATCATCATCATTATTATTATTTAAAAAGTTGTTGTGATACTTAAATTAACATGGTGCATAGTGCTATTCCCTTTGCGTGTACAGACACAGCCCTTTTAAAATCTGTATTAAAAAATAGAATTGGCAGTGGCTTTTGCTCCCACTTGAGCTTGCCAAAAAGGTTAGAAATGAGCATGCTTCTTCCTGCCTCTCTTGGCTATGTTCCCTGTTAGAAGTTGGTGGAGACAGAACCTTTCTCTCCCTCCACTTTCCCTTGAGCAGTCAGTGGACCAAGGGGGGGTCTCCAAGAAGGGCCTTTCACAATCAAGGAGGTGGTGATGTAGAAATATCAGGTGCTGGCAACAAATTTTGGGAGCTTCTGATCAAGTTCCCATGCTATTGCTTAATCCTTAATCATTCCTCTTGGCACCCTTCCCACTGCTACTGCTTGCATAAAATTGGAAGGGACTAATTGCCTCAATCAGTATTTTCTATAAAGCTATGCCTAATGCAAAACCCACAGGAATTCCCTGTATGGTTATTTTGACCTAATAGGCTGTTTTGTTTGCTTCCAAGAAGTCTCTTCTATCTTCCTCTTACATTCTAAAATTTCTTACTCCCAAGTGACAGTCAGCAACATGGGAGATATTTAAACATTTCCTGAAGGGGAAGCCTGATGTTAGTGAATTCCAATTCCATCTCTCTGGATGGGATTAATTATCAATGGGGTTTGCTGCTATGAACAGGGTCTTGGTGGAAATGACCTCTGCTATTTTATTTTGCCTAAAGACCAGGGCAGGAAGATCAAGAAGAATTATTTTCTTCAACACTTAAACACCGAAAAGAACAAAAAAGAAAAATATCAAATTGTTTCAGAAAATAAAATGAAAATTTAAGGATCCATAATGACCTAAAGTATGCCACTCATCGGAAGCCTTTCTCAGAAGAAAAAAAGTTTACTGCACTCTTCAGGAATGAAAGTATAAGCTCCACCCAAATTTTTGCAAAAATGTTCAAGGTTGATCCATGCTAACTTTATGGTCAATCCTTAGGTGCTGTTCGTTTGTTACCAGGGAGGGCCTGGCCCTAAAATATCTTTCATTGTAATACTTGAGATCAGCCTTTTTTGGGAACTTTCTTAAAGTCCCCAACAACTACAGAAGAAGAAAAAAAAATCATCAATCTCTAATAGCTACGAATAATTTGTTTGTTAAATCTTTCCCTAAATTGAAAGCAAGAATAGTTGCTTCCGATTGGTCTCTTACTATAGATTGATGCACCAATGGTGTAAGTGAACTTTAGGGGCAAAATTCAAACTTCCTATGCCATAATAAAAGATATGGCATGGTAGCACACACTCCCTTCAGAGGAAAGGGGAAGACAATTAGTTTCAGTGTGAGGAGATAAAAGCAAGAGACAGTAATCAGACATGGAGTATATAAAGACAGAGGAGTCTGGGCAGGGCTCTTTTGGGAGCTATTGACTGACCATGGAGTTGGTGCAGAAAAATGAGGCACCAACCTCCACAAGAGGCATTCCCTCCAGTTTCTTATGATCTGTGCATACCCACTCTATAAAAATAACAGGACCCTGAAAAATAATTGGATTTTTGAGTCTTGCGCCACATCCTTTTCAGTGCATTCTAAATATTTAAAGCCAGTTTATAATCACGAAAGACTCTAAAACGATGAAGTGACTTGTGCAGATTCCAATATCCACCCCTGAATCAACTGACTGGACTGAGAATGAAAACCCGAGGGTCTATGGGTAGGCTAAAGAGAAGATCTCAGAAGAAAGAGGATCAAAGAAATGCTATGGCTTGTATGACTCAGAGTAAGAAACTGAGACTCTGGGAGATTCTGAAGGTTAGTAAAATGGGGTAAACCTCTTAAAGTAAGGATCAGTGATTCATAAATCTTATACCACTAGTCATGGCTGCTCCTGCCTGACGTTAGAGAAAGTTTAGGGTGAATTTCCAGAGTTAAAAAGGGTATCAACAAAGCATCCTTAAATTTTCATCAATTTAAGAAATCTCACTGAAAAGTGCAATGGAGATGATGGAAATTAATACTTAACTATATAACAATCACTGCATCATTTAGTTCTACTGTTAAATAATAGCTATTCCTTTTTAATATAACACATTTGTCTCTATACTTATAGTGACGACACATAAACTAAGTGCAATTCTTTGCTGCTAGTGCGATGATGCAAAGAATTTCTCGTACACGTCTCTTTGTGCACCCATGAAGTAATTTCCCAAAGGCATTTACCCAGAGGTAGATTCTTGGGTCAAAAGTTCCCATCATTTTAATTTTATAAACAACCAACAAGTACTTCTCCAACTTATCTATCAATTATCTATCTAGCACAGGGTTTATATTGTTCTAATTGCTCTGTATTTTCTGCATTTTAGAATTGTTAGGCTTTCTGTGTTAGCCCATCTCGTGAATGTGAAATGCTTTTTAATTTACATTTCCCTAGTTACTAGTGGGCTCAGTATTATGTCCTATATTTTTTGGAATTTTATTTTCATTAATATCTTATTATCTCTCGTCCATTTTCTCATGAATTTACTGTCTTTTCCCTATATTCATGTCTTTCTTTGCCTGACTCCCTTAGCCAGACTATTAATGAGCATCTGTGAAGAATTATGACCTCCACCATTTATTAAGTTAACATTCACTGAATTATGACTATGTACCAGACCCTATAGAAGTGCTGGAGAACTCCGGTTATTTCCCTGGATGTGGGATTGTCTTCACAAGTCTTCCAAGTATGTTTCGCATAAGTGGAGATTTGTTGAATGAACCAGAAGTTAGCTAAGGAATCTAAGCAGTTCTCTACAGTCCTTGTGAAGAAAATTTCCTCCTGTTTACATGCAATAGTTGTATGAGAAGAACTGAGTTCAAACACAACAAAATGTACTAATAATCAAACAGGTTTAAAGATAAAGTAGTGAGCAGCCCATACCTGGAGATATCCAGTAACAGTCTCATTTAGCTCCCTGTTGAATAGGGAATATAACATTAGAGAAGTGATTAGACTAGTTAACCTTCCTCTCTTCTCTGAAATGTTTAAAAATATGCAACATAACACTTTGGTTCCCAAAATTAACTTAAGGGGTTTTATTTTTGAAAATACCTCATAATTGGTCCATAGCGATAGTACAACATATAGGGCATTTTCCTTTCACAGAGCAACCGGGAGACAATCTCAGACATCTCAAATGATCCCCTGAGCACCGCCAGGAGTGATTCTTGAATGTAGAGTCAGGAGTAACCCTAAGCATCACCAGGTGTGACACAAAAAATGAAATTAAAAGTTTTTAAATTTTAAAAAATACCGTGATTAAAATCCCTCATAATTATGTATAAAGAACACATTTCTATATGGCAGTTTTCACATTAAAATTCTTCCAACTTCTCCAAAAATCTCTAAACCTGACATTAGTTGGGTTTTTTGTATGTGTGGGAGGGTAGGGAGCTTCTCAAGGAGGGGACCTAGGAGCCACTTCCGGTGATACTCGATCCAATGGACTGGATGGTTTCATCCTCTGTCCCAGCTTTGTGACCCTACTTGGGTCCAGGATTGCTGGAAAGCACCAGGGTAATCTCTAGAGCACAACTGTCCGCCTTATTTTTATTTTTTAATTTTTGTTTATTTTTAATTGAATCACTGTGAGATACACAGTTACAAAGTTGTTCATGGTTGGGCATCAGTCATTTATTGCTCCAACACCATCCCTTCACCAGTGTACATTTCCCACCACCAATGTACCCAGTTTCCCTCCTGCCCCTGAAAAGTTATCATGTATATCCTTCTAGCTACTGTCAACACTCAGTTTCTGTTCAAAGTGATCATTTTCAACTATTATTGTCACCATGATTTTTTTTTGCCCTTTCCCCCACACACTTGTGGCAAGCTTCCAACCATTGACCAATTCTCCTGGCCCCTATTACCTAGCCTTGGATATTAGTCTCCTACTAATTTTTATAACCACAAATGAATGCAATCATTCTATATCGGTCCTTCTTCTGACTCATTTCATTCAACTGCCTCCTTTTAATGTCTGCAGCTAATTTTATAAACTATTGCTCTTAGAACCTTTTCATCTTACATAGTCCTTCACACTATGACAGCATGAACTCGATCTTTCATACCATGCAGATGACCTAATGAGTTATATCATAATGTCTCTAAAAAGGATGAAAAATAACTTCCTCCTTCCCTAACACTTCTGCTTAAAAAAAAATAAAATCACCATTCTGAACCAGGTCCCCATCACCATACCTGAAATATTAGAGATTAAATGTTTAAAATTAGTCTCTCCTTTGGGTTTACACAGACGTTCTCTTAGAGTCACAGTTTAAATGCAGGAAAAGGCCTCAATATCCTTGACATGTGGAAAAATTGGGTATCTTGCATTAAGTGGAATATAAGAAAACAAAGAATAACCCCTTTCTCCCCTAAATATCTATTCTGTTTGAACTGTATCCATGGATACCATACAGATGCTTAAGTAATCAGCCAACATTACTGAGAGGTCAGCAGGAATGCAGCAGCAAGCTAAAGTCAGGCCTTGAATGATGTATAAGAGATAGTCTCTACTCTCCAGGAACTTGCAGTCTTATTGGAGAGAGACATCTAAGACAATATGACACACAAATGAAAACCAGAGCCTGGCACAGGGCAGACATCAAAGAGAGAGTCTGTAACAAGGGGGAGCCCATACAATACCCAGAGATCTTACTTTTAAGCCCAGGGTAAATAATAATGCTATTTGCTGATAAAAAGAGACTACAGAAGGAGTAAGAATGAAGGCAGGGGTGGTGGGGGATCAAAGAAGAGGAGAATGAATATATCTGGGGCACAACTGTGAACACCACTGAGAAGCTAAGAATTGAGTGTAAGAATTTAGAACTCTGAGGAAGTATCTAAGCAAACATAAAAATTTGGAGTCTCAGAGATAGCCAAGAGCCATACTTCAAGAAACACCATCTTTTTTTTTTTGTAGCTAGTAATCTTTATTCTTCTCTTCTGCTTCAATGCTTTAATAAATTGTAGGATATGGCCTTATTTGCTTTGCTTTGAACTATTTACAGCAGAAAATTGTCAATCAGAAAGCAGATATTTTAGAACCAATCTTTATACAAAAAATATGGTTTTTTTTTTTGGTCTTCGCTCAGTTTTATTTTTTTAAGTATTTTATTATACCACCGTGAGATATACAAATAAAAAGATATACAATTAAAAAGTTCATGTTTGGGTTTTGGTCATACAGTGTTTCAGCACCCGTCCCTGCACCAGTGCCCATCTCCCCACCACCAACATCCCCGGTTCCCTCCCCCTTCCCCAGCCCTGCTCCATGGCAGGTTCTTTATTTCTTTCCCTTTCTCTCTCTTTCTCTTTTCCTTCCCTTCCAGACTATGGATAGCAGAACATACATTAAAAGGTTGTCATGTGTATCCTTTTGCCTCTATTTAATGCTCAGTTCTAGGTTGGCATTAGTACCCTCGACTATTATTAGCACCCTGTTCCATTTTCTGTCTTACCTAAACTCTGACTCCCACACGTTTGTGATAATCTCCACCTTTGACAAGACCTCCTGATATATGTTTCACTTGACCTTGGATATTGGTATCATAATATGTACATATATATTTATGCCATGCAAATAAATGCAGTCATTCTGTATCTGTCTCTCTCCTTCTGGCTAATTTCGCTCAACATAATCTTCTCCATGTCCATCCATTTATAGGCAAATTTTATAACTTCATTTTTCCTAACAGCTGCATAGTATTCCATTGTGTAGATGTACCAAAGCTTCTTTATCCAGTCATCGATTTTCGGGCACTCTGGTTGCTTCCAGATTCTGGCTATTGAAGAAACACCATCTTTAATGCCTGAGTAGAGAGGATACAACCACAAAGAAAGCAGAGGAAAGAGTGGGCTCCCAAAAGAAGAAGAGAGGGTGAATGATAGAGTGGTATGCTGCTAGGAATTCAAGTATAAGGATTCAGAGGATGCTGGCTTTGGCTTGGAGGTAGTTGGAAGAGCTGGTAAAGATCAAATCTTGTACTAATCCCAAAGTAATGATGGCATGGACGGGGTTAAGACGAGGAATGTTAGGCAAAGGGTGGAAGGGAATAGCATTACTTAAAAGCCACACAACGAAGTGGCACTTGGAGAACATGTGTCACAGTGGAAATTTCCTGCATAGTCACCATCTGGAAAGGGACACTAGAGGAAGCCTTAGCCAGAAGGCCGTGGACATCTGGCAAAGCTTGGATTTTCATCTCCAACTATAAAAGAGATTTTGAGTCTAAAAGTGACTATGAAACACCATGAAATGCAGTACATAGTTATGGGAGATATGATCCTTCTTAGTAACTGGGTGGGGACACACTTCAGAGACGAATTAAAACTGAAATTCGACAGCAAAGGACAAAACATACTTTGAGACAGGCAGATGTGTTTCACCATCCTGTGAGCTCATGGATGGGAAACCCTCCACCCTCTGAGGGAGACACTATTTAGAGCTGTTATTATCACAGCAATAGTCATCACCTCTCCGAAGGAAAAAAGCATGAAATCATAGCTCCAGACTGAAAGTAGGAAAAGAGTAACCACTTTCCTCATAATTCTGACTTGGTGAGTTACATAAGTGCCGGCTGTGCTGAATCTAAAGAGCTGACTTGATCCAGTTCCCAAGCAGAATCTTTTCATCTCTTTGCTTCTACAACCTTGGTTCATCCTTCAAGAGGGAGATCTTTGTTTGCTCTGGTAGACTTGGGATTCTCTAGGTATTTGAGGCAGGGGTTCAAATCTGTAACGAAGCAATGAAATGTTATGGACTAATGACTCCCATTATCCTGTCTCTAGAAGGGGAGAAAGATATAGGGGCTTGGAATATTTTCTGGGTCATTGCATAAGGGTATGGGTTGCTTGAGAAGTCAACAGAGTGGGTGGCCAGAGAATAGAAGCAAAAAGAATGAAAAGGTAGGAAGGGAAGCTGATTCCTCTCTATGTGCTACCTTCCTCTTCCCCCAACCCAAAGACTACAAAGCTAATGTTGCTCCTTCCTTCATTGTTTTGAGAACTTACTACATGCTTGGCACTATTGAATAGTAAGCACTATTGATTATCGAGGGATCAGTGCACATACCATCTCTAGTCTCACAGGATGTTTAATTGAGTAGGAAAGAGAGAGTCAAGCAAGTCATGTAATATTTGAATAATCATCTGTAAAATTGAGTTCACTGAAGGTTACCAGCAAGGGAAGAAAGTCAGGGGCCCCATCTAAATCTGAGGGAGATGTTCCTGAAGAAGTCTTGATGGAGTTGGAACCTAAGGATGATTAGGACTTTACATGGTCAAAGGACTTTGGAAAGAGATGCAGAGAGGCAGAGGAGAGGTCCTAAGACCCTAAAGAGACAAGTAGTGCTAGGAAATAGGAAAAAATATCAGACCACAGCATAGGCAGTACCAGGAAGGCCCTTCAGAGGCCAAACTACTAAGGCTCCTGTTGCTAAAGAATCAGTTATCCTAAAAGCAGTGGGAATCCAAAGAGCGTTTTTAAGCAGAGAGTAGATGGTGCGATCAGATTTATATTTGATTCATCAGCAAAACAATAATACAGATGGCAGTACTACAAGTGTTGTGTGCCTGTGTGAAGTCAGTCAATTGCTTTCCCTTCCACTTGTCCCTCAGTGGAAGGAACCCTGACTCTGTACTTTCTGTAGGGTCAGTGGATCACTTGGCTGCTGCAGTAGGAGAGGCAGCTAGCAGATGTTCCTCTGGAACAGTGACCAAAAGAAAACTGCTTTCAGGCGACTGGCACGCACTTAGAAACGTGGGGAGTCAGATAAGGGCATCTTGGAACTATTTGAAAGTTAATCCAGCCTGTGTGAGAATGCTATGCCATATTATGGAAATGCCCAAGATACACCATGCCGTGGGAAATGCCAGGAACAAAGCAATAGCATCAGAATCCAATGCAGAGTGTGTGTGTGTGTGTACTTTTATAAATGCATGCATATATTCATATGGGGGAAAAAAACTCAGAAGCTATGACACAAAAAAAAATTGTACATGGAATTAGCACTGCACAGTGGGAGACTGGAAATCTCTTTCATTTTCTTTCTGCCTTATTGATTTTTCCAAGTGTTTTTCTATGAAACTAGTGGTAGAAGATGAATGGGAAAAAATACTTCTTCCTGGATCTTCATGAACATCTTAGCTGTGCTAGTTCCTGCTCCTCCTGATCTTCACATTCCCAAACACTCCTGCTTGGCTCCAGTTCTGCCCAGGGACATCTGTATGATAAAAATTCTGTCCCAATTGACTGACCATCTTTCAGGACAAGTCATCACCTCCTTGAGACTTCCAGCTCTTATGGTATGACTCATTCCGTCATCCCTTCAACAAACCAGGAATCACTGAGAAGTTTCCCTTGTTCCAGGGGTTGCGATTCATATAAGAAAGGATAAATGAATAACTACTAAGAGAAAACCAGCTACTGAGGTTCCCTAAACCTCACTCTAATGTTTTGAAACCCAACCCATGTGCTAAGAAAGTAATTTTACAAATTAATCTTTTAATACATTGATACTATCAGGCCTAGTTGGGTCTGCAAAGTGAAGACTAGACTTCAAAACTGGCCAAAGCAGAAAACAATCATCTACTAGAAATAAGTTACCTGACCTCTGACCATGTGGAGCCAGGGTTCTTAAAATATCCAGGTACAGTCTATCCTAAGATAAAGACTGGCATAGAAAGCATTTGACATGTTTTTAATATATTTCTTAGGGATTCTCCAATAATTGATGAAACAATAGCTCTCTTAAGTCACAAAAAGGGATTTACCTAACTGAAAATTTCAAGGTAGAACTGGATTTTTCTTGATCTGACTTACTTCAGGTGTAAGTCCATTGCTAAACTGACTTCTGTCATAGAAGGACAGAGGATATTTATTGGCTAGATGTAGGTCAGATACCAAATCTTGGGCTGTGATAGGAAGATCAGCCTTTCAAGTTCAACTTCATTCAATTTGAATTTTCAATTTGAAAGTTCAAATTGAATAAGGGGTGAGGATAGCTCACCAAAAGGAAATGTAAGGTAAAGGGTTCCCGTCAGATAAACGACTGAATGACCACAAAACCCAGGGAGTCATGAGGGACTTCCCAGTGCATTTTCTTCCAGAGACAATGAAACCTTAGAGACAGCATGGCATAATGGAGGAACACTGAGTACAAAAGAAACCACCAGGGGCCTAGACTCACTAGCCTTCCTGCTTTAGGGTCTATCCTCTGATTCCTTTTCCACTGTGCCCATGATGATCCAACTAAAACTCAAATATGTGTGCCTCAGCCTGGAATTCTTCACTGCTGACTCCCCTACTTTTCTTCCCTACCCCCATTGCCCACCCCAAAATAATTCTAAGATACACAACTCCCCCACATCCAGTTCACTTTCCCCTTCATTCACCTTGGCCTCACATTAATACCCCAATAACAGAGTTCCTGGTAGTTCACATTCAGGCACTCAAAACAAGTGCATATCTTTGCTTCCTGCCTCTTTTCTGCTTTGTCTCTATGACTTTGCTCATCAAAATTTTACCTTACCTGATCTGTCTCATCCTTAACAGAAAGGCCTAGATGTCATCTCCAAGGAATAGTCTCCTTCATCCTTTCTACAGCATGATACCCTTAGTACACCTTAGTACATCTCTCTTTGCACTTAAAAATCTTCTAATTAACTATTTGAAATTATATTCCCACCAAATGATCAAGTTGGAAGCTGCCCTTAATCTCTTGTCCCACAAAGTTTCTTCTAAAAGAATATCTTACTGGATCTTTCAGGACTTAGTTCACACTAATATATAATAAGAACATTGAACAATGAGAAATTATGTTCCTTCGGGTTCTAAAATGTCATGCATCAAACTAGCTCTCTTATCACTAGAGAACAGTATCAGAAAGAGATGAGACACAAGAGACAAAAATCATAATGAATCCTAACAAAGAAGCAACATATTTACCAAAACTGGGCATTCAGTGAATTCTATATGCTTCAGAAGAAATAAAGTGTGAGTCAAAAAGAAAAAAATTCACAAGAGTTCTTTTTGTCTGTAGATTGGAAGGTTTACCAAATGGAGCCTATAGATAATTACAGACACAGTGTCAACTACACCATGGACACAGAGTAAATATTCAACGAAGTCATGGAACTAAATGCAAGAAACTAGCTTCATCTGCCTCTCTACCTAGAGTGTGGACTGACATTTACCTGATTAAAAGAGAGTCATGGAAACCTCTGCCTGTATTATACCAACAACACTAGACTACCCTTATTGATTCCAAATATACCAGGATTTCAGCCTACAAAATTCCTGACAGGCTTTCTGCTAACCCAGAAGGGAAGGTTAAAACTTGATTTTTAAAAAAGTCCCTTAAAATGAAGAAAAATTAAAAAAAAAACATGATCATTCAGTAGCAGCTGAAAAGCACTTGACAAGATCCAACACCCATTCATCATAGAAACTCGTCATAAAATGAGAATTGAAGGAACTTTCCTAAGTATAGTCAAAGCCATCTACCAAAAGCTCACAACAAGCACCATTCTCAATGTGGAAAAACTGAAAGCCTTCCCCCAGAGATGGGGACTAGACAAAGTTACCTACTCTCCCCACTTTTATCCAATATTGTTCTGGAAGTACTTGCCAAAGCAATCAGGGAAGAAAAGGACATTAAAGGCAACTAGATGAGTAAGGAAAAAATCAAACTATCATTATTTGCAGATGACATGATATTATACCTAGAGCACCCTAAACTCTATACCAAAAATGCTTCTAGAAACAATAGATACCTCTAGTAGAGTGGCAGGGTACAAAATCAATACCCAAAAATCAATCGCTTGAGGCTGGAGTGATATCACAGTGGGTAGGGCATTTGCCTTGCACGCAGCCAACCTAAGCATCCCATATGGTCCTCCAAGCAAGACTGGATTTATGGTTATTGGAAAACACACACCAAAAAGTAGAACAAAATTTCAGTATTTAATCATTGTTAGGATAAACTATTTCCCTTAAGTATTCCGTTTAGTGGGGGTTGGGAGTGAGAAGTTTCTAAGCAATGTCCGGGACACTGGGGCCATTCCCCATCTGGTCAGATGAGTCACTGCTTAGCTGAACATGCGTCAGTAATGCTTGGACTCTGGTGGTAGGAGGCCACCAAGACCACCTCAGTAGTAGCAAGAGAATTGTTAGGCACTAGGGACTGAGTCTGAGGCCTCCACATGCAAAGCAAATGTTTCAACCTTTATAATATCTCACCTATATGTAAAGGTTTTTCAAAATTTGTATGATAGCTACTTGAGAAGGAAGAATGCACAGTAAATTCTTACAAGAATCTATCAAAGCAAACTAAGCATGTTAGGATACAAATAAAATAATTCTTTTTAGGTTGATATTGCACTAGTTTTCTGACACTCAAGGAGGAATTTATTTTCAGGGGCATTACGTCATTATCTGCGTTGCTGGCTTGGTTTTGTTTTGTTAAAATACCTATGAGTTTGTGGCCAAAGATGGGCTTTGTCTCATGACTAGAGTTTTGGTAATATAAATGTACTTTGCTTCGTTTAATTTATTCATTTAATTTCTGCTTGTAGATAGTTGTCTGTCTTTTCCTTTCTAACGCAGACTTCCTGGCAATTTCATGTTGAAAATTAAAGTAATATTCTTTCTGAATCTGAATTGATTTTGCCCCAGGTCTTATTTCAGAAATAATAACAAAGAGAAATAATAGACTCAAAGACCTTGAATTTCACAGATTCCTTCTTTGCAGTCTGGCTTCAAGCCATAATATGGAAGTCAGAGCTTTGCTTTTTTTTTTTGTTTGTTTGTTTTTTCCCCTTTCTCTCTCCTCTAAGAGTAATCACTTGACTCATGTCACTGATTTATATGACTTTGTTGTTGCTGCCGAAAATAAATTGGTTCAGCAGCCTGTAATTAAATCATCTGTTTATTTTCCTTCTAAAAATCATTCAGAACCAAAAATCTTGCCCCCACATCCCCTACATGGAATGTGGAACAAAGTCAAATAGGGCTTGTACTTGGGTTCTGAGAGAAAAGGGAACCCTGAGGTCATGACATCCAACAAAACAGACATGGGTTGGAAGGACAGTATCAGGCTTCAATTCAACTCAGTCTTCATGGGACAGTTTTATTTGTCTCTTTTGTCCAAATATTTTCTTTTGTTCAACTTTCTTTTCATTTTCTCTCCTATCACTTTTTTCACTTTGTCTTTTCCCTATCTCTCTTTCTCTTCCTCTCTTCCTTCTCCTGGTATACTGACCAGAATAAAGAAAATTATATACATATAAGGAAAGATACCAGTGGCGACCTCTACCCCCCCAACTTTTAAAAGAAATTTTTTAAATTTTATTATGTATTTCCATAGGTACGATTTAACCAGATGATATGTTGGTCTCCACTCTATTAATTTATAGATAATTAATTGTATATTCTCACCATTCTACAAGGAAGTGATCATTGATGTCAAAAGAGGGGTTCGGACAGGGTGATACCATTTCACCAAAACTCTTCAGCGCCACCCTCGAGAACATCATGCGACAATTAGAATGAGAAGGAATGGGAGTGAAGATAGACAGTCAGCAACTACACCACCTCCGCTCGCTGATGACATCGTTCTAATAACACCAAACATTAGCCAAGCGGCACAAATGCTGGCTGACTTCGACCGAGAATGTGGAAAGATAGGTCTACAGCCGAATCTAAAGAAAACTATGTTTATGAAAAAATAAACTAGTTCCAGAGGCCCCATTCACTCTCAATGGAATAGACACCTCTGAATGCAGCAGTTATGTGTACCTAGGTCGAGAAGTCAACATGATGAGCGACCTAAAACCTGAGCTGCGCAGGAGGAAGAGAGAGTGGCATGGAATGCCTTCAAAGGATCGAAGAAATAGTTAAAATGACAAAGAACCTGAGACATGGGGCAGAGCTGCTACTGGCTCTCACTGTGCCCAGCCGCTCATGAGGTGCCCGGGAGGGATGGCAGGTTCTATCCCCAGCAGAGCCTCACAACAAGCCAGATGACCCCCCCACTCCATGAGGACCTCCATTTTCCACATCCGACTTGCCCCTCGTCAGAATTCCACCCAGCAGACCAGCTTATCACAGCCCGGCTCACCGAGATCCACCCTGCTGCATTCTTTTTTAATCCGGCCCAGGTATGCTGATCCAGAGACAGATATGGGGCAGAGATGCTACTGGCTCTCACTGTGCCCAGACACTCATGAGGTGCCCGGGAGGGATGGCAGGTTCTATCCCTGGCCTGCCACCCCAGCAGAGCCTCAAAACAAGCCAGACGACCCCCCCACTCCATGAGAACCTCCATTTTCCACATCCGGACTTCCCTCTTCAGAATTCCACCCAGCAGACCAGCCTATCACACCCTGGCTCGAACGGCCTCAAGCGGCCACGCAGTTCATCAATAAATGCTGGATTTTGAGATGACTACAAGAGTATGCTACCCACACAGCAGAGCCTGGCAAGCCAACCGTGTTGTATTTGATATGCCAGATACCAGTAATAATTATAGACCTCATTCCCATGACCTGATGGAATGGTTTGAGGCTCTTTATGTTCCTGGAGCAAGCAGGGGCCCTGGGCTCTACTTGCATGAGACAGGTCATATGGAGATGTTACTGGTGCCCGCTCGAGCAAATCGAAGATGAACGGGAAGACAGTGATACAGTGACAGTGACAAAGAACCTCCTGGCTCTGGGCACATCTCTTTGACTCCACCATTCTCCCTGCATTAACATATGCCTCAGAGACCTGGTCCCTACGAAAGCAGGATGAGAATGCTATTCGGGTCTCCCAGAGAGGAATCGAAAGAGCTATGCTTGAATGTCACGCCTCACTCAAGTGAGAGAAGGAATTCGAATTCCGACCTCCGTCGCTATTCCAGAATCAGGGACGCTGTCTCGCTTTGCCAAGGCATCGAAAATCAGATGGGCTGGACATGTAATGCGATTTGGAGACGACCGCTGGACTAGAGCCGTTACCGACTGGATCCCACAGGATGTCAAAAGACCACGCGTGGCTGCCCACCTACAAGATGATCAGACTTCCTTGTCAAGACCCTGAACAAACGGTTTGAGGCTCTTTCGTATTCCTGAAGCAAGCAGATGCCATTGGGCTACATTGGCACGTGATAGGGTCCAATGGAAATGTTACTGGCGCCCGCTCAAGCAAATCGATGAATAACGGGATTTGAGTGATCAAGTGAAGTATACTGTTAAACAATATTCCTATAAATATCGCTGGCCTCATAATATGGGGCCAATGTTTTTGTGTTGGGATCAGGACTTGGAAGAACCAAACTGTTCTAATTTATATGTCCCAAATAAGTTTAGTACTTTTCATACCCTGCTATTAACTGTAAAACCTTAAACTCTGTGGATCTTAGGTTATGGGAAGATAGCATAGTAGGTAATGCTCTTGCCTTGCACATGCCCACTCAGTTCAATCCTTCGCACCATGCAGGGTCACCTCATCCCCAGGAGAGAGCCCTGAATGCAGAGCCAGGAGTCAGCCCAAAACTCCACTAGGGGGCCAGAGCGATAGTCCAGTGGGTAGGGCGTTTGCCTTGCATGCGCCGACCCGGTTCGATCCCCAGCATCCCATATGGACCCTGTACACCTCCAGGAGTAATTCCTGAGTGGAAAGCCGGAGTAACCCCTGAGCATTGCCGAGTGTGACCCAAAAAAGAAAAAAACTCCACTAGGTGTTACCTTCCCCCTCCAAAAAAATTGTGTCTCAATTTCCAAACAAATATATTTGACCTCAAAGTCTCTTTCAGAATTAACATTCTGAAGATCTTTTCAGAAGATCTTTTCTGAAAATCTTCTCTACATGCTAGAGTTCTGACTATAGTTCTTTTAGGGCATCCAACTTTAGTTTTCAAAGAAAGCAAAAGTAGCATTGAAAAAAAATTTTTCGCTTTGCTCATACTCTTTTCCTCCATACTATTCATAGGAAATTTATAATAATATGTATAGACTTTGTCAATTGACAATTTAAATTGTTAATTCCCATTTTGTGGTGAGCAATTTCTGCTCTCAGGGAGTGAAGACCGAAAATAAATTTTGCCTCATCTCTCCAGTACATAATCATAGGACGATCTTGTCCATCAAAGGACTATTTCTAGTCCATTATCTCAAATTTCTCTGCAGACCTGGGGTTAAAGCTATATCCAAGATGTACAGTAGAGCAGCTGTATTACCCATGTGGCTTTTAAATACTGAAAATGTCCAAACTAAGATATCTTATATGAATCCAAAATATCTGATTTCTATAACAGTATGAAAATAAGAGCATAAATTATCCCATTGAAACTTTTTATTATGATTTCAACTTGAGATGATAACATTTTTGAGCTTGTTTGATTAAATAAGAGATGTTAGAAAATTAACTTTACCTCTTTCTGTTTTTTTCTTTAATGTAGAAATTAGAAATGTTCAAATTTTATGTGTGGCTACATGCAGACAAAAGGAATACAGAGGTTTCTGTTAGTGCTGGTCAGTATTGGTTGCTGAGAGTGCTCAAATGGCCTATATCTGGGTCCATGAAGTAAGAGTTTATGATCAATTAGAAAAGTTATAGGAGCAGGGCCAGGAAGAAGTTAGTAGGTCTGCTCTGCACACATTCAAATGGACACATTTCTTTGCACTTGCTAGAAAGGAGTGGTCCATTACCCACCAAAAGGAGGGAAGCATTTCTCAAAGCCAAGTTACATAATTTCTTATGTTTTTTAATTTCTTTGTAAAAAGTTCGACAAATTCACACTGATTTCAGCACCAGGAATGCTGCCAATTTGGCAGCCTCAAACAGAATTTTCTCTCTGATCTGAGGTACAAAGTTCCTGGGCTGTGTAAATTTTCCTTCCTGCTATAGTACTTCTGACCTGCTTGGAAGGGTTACAGTCAAGAATGAAATACAGCAACAAAGTTTGTGGTAGTCGAAACAAAACCACCAAAACCATCTGACTGTAATGCAAAGAAAAAAAAAATTATTAATTGACTTTCACAAACTTCCTCCTCTTTAAAAGTTCTTTCAGCAGGCAGCCCCTGACACATTCCTGGTCACCACCCCTATACTTCCAAGAAATGAAACCCAGGGTAATTCTGCCAGAAATACCTCCAATTCATTATGTGGTTGAGATTTAATTCATCTTTTACTGTGCATTTAGAATCTGTTCACTGTTTCCAAGTTTTCACTACCCTTACATTCAGTTACATGATCCCATATAGGATTGCAATACACAGTTTAATCAGCTAGGTTTTAAACAACAGATTACAAAACCCTTTAATCTGATAGATTCTGTAGGGTGCTTTTTATTTATTACATCAGGAACTCCATTTTCCATACAAACAAATTTTCCCTATTTTTCTCCCTTCTATCTACCCAGGACTCTATTCTTCAGCCCCACCAAGGTTCTCAGCTTCTCAAATTCACCCTAGATGTTCCCTCTAGCCAGACTGTTTTCCCACATACGCTTCTAACTCCTGCACATCTTTCTAACTCAGGTACTACCTGGCACTTGTTCTGAAGCTTTGCCTAACCACCAGGACTCTGCTTGCTTCAATCCCACACATTCTTATCTTCATTGTACCCCTGGCTTAAGGGGTTTACTTTTCTCTCTAACTTGTAAGACGCATCAAATATTGGACCAAATATTACTTATGTTTCTATTAGTAATGCTTTGTTTCTGGCCTCTGATAGGCAGGAAGCCATTCTTGTGGAATAAACTGGTGAATAAATGAGTGAACAAATGAATATTCAGTTCTGTTGTTTCAGCTGGAATTCTTTTACTAGCCAAATCAAAATGTTAAACATTCTCCAAATCTGAAATAGACTGTCTTCACCCATTTTTGACCTTTGCAGTCTCTGCATGGGACTTGTTTACTCCAAAAGACTTATAAATATGATCTCTTTCTCCATGTTTGATCTATATTTCATTCTGTTTTATTAGTAAGTATTCAGGAGACTTGACGAAGAGGAAAGTAGTGGCATTTAATGATAGATAAGCCCTATGGAAGCATTATCAGTCAATCTCTAGAACACAAACTTTGATTTCTTGGACTGGAAATCAGGATAATTGCAGATTCATCCACCTACATCCTGTTATGCAGGCCCTCTGCAATCAATAAAATGTATTTTCTAAGGGATTGGTAGGTGAGAGATGTGTTTCTATAACCACTAGAAAACAGAGTTAAATCAGCTTGTCCAAAAGGATATGAAGCCTGCTTCATCCTTATGAAAGTCTCCAGACAAATATATTCACTCTTTCTCATTTATTTTATTCAGATCCAAACCATGATGTGTATCAGTGAAGAAAATTGAATAAAATTATTCTTCTTTGTGCCTTCTATAATAAAGAATATGAACTCCAGAAGATAGGACTCTTGTCTGCTTTTGTTCAACCTCAGTGACTATCACTGAAAAAAAGTCCTCCATAAATATTGCTAACCAACTCAATGAAAACACAGCAATTGTACATGAGGTAGAAAAAGACATTTTATCCAACCAGTTCTGTAGTGATTTGGTGCTGAAAATAGCTCAATTTTTTGGTAAATATGTTCCCTCGTCTTATCAAAAAAATTTGATGTGATATTAAAATACAGATTTTCACACACACACACACACACACACACTAATCTTAAATATAAAATCAAGAGACAAAGTTTTATGTTAAAAAGGAAGTCAAATGAGTAATGGAAATTATTTTCATTTCAGAGTTCTCAATAACCAGGCATAGAAAAACATCAATCTATCAAATGAACACATTGCTGAGAGTCCTTTAGATAAGAAAGGAGATGCTGGAGCAAGATGGGAGCTTTTCATGTTATACATCTCCCAATTGTACTTCTCCCATTGAAGAAGTACAGGCTATGTCAAGGTGGTCTAAATTTATGAATTTCTGAATTATTTGAACATTTCAAAAGTATATGAAAGCCAGATCTTGAAGTGGTGGTTGGGGACTATTCTACACAATGGAAGTCTATAACCTTAAAGAAGCATGAATATGACTATCAGTCATGACATGGTTATGACCATAGTTCTGAATGGACCATAGTTCTGAATGGTTGGAAAACAGCGAGGTTTTCAGAATTAACTTTCATATGCTACTCTAAAGTGAGCCTAATATGGAAGAAAATAGTGGGATAGGGGCCGGAGCGATAGCCCAGCGGTAGGGCGTTTGCCTTGCAAGCGGCGGCCTGTGCCTGCCCGGTTCGATCCCCGGCATCCCATATGATCCCCCAAGCACCGCCAGGAGTAATTCCTGAGTGCAGAGCCAGGAGAAACCCCTGAGCATCGCCGGGTGTGACTCAAAAAGCAAAAAAAGAAAAGAAAATAGTGGGATAAATAAATTTTATTTAATTAGGAATCCCCAAGCCACAACTTATTTTTAAATCACTGAAGTCTCAATGAAAGTTTGAGCAAGTTTATCTTTTAAAGTATACAAATACAATTCCATTGTCACATATGGGCTGCAATGGTCAATATAATTGATGCCAACTGAGGGAGCAGCATGGGGATGGGTGTGCTGGGAAATGAGTGTCTTTGGAGGTGGGAACACACTGGAGGTGGGATTTGTGTTGGATGATAAAAACTTTATAAAAATAAAATTAAAAAATAAATAAAGTATATAAAGAATGTTTGAATATATGTATATATGTAGTAAAATTATTACCAAATCAATCTGATTAACACCTCCATCACCTCAGATAGTAATCTCAGATAATTAAGGTCTGCTCTTAGCAAATTTCAAGCACACAATCTATTGTTATTAACTATAGTCATCACTCTGCACATTAGGAATTCAGAAAGTATTTTTAATAAATAAAACATTATATCCTTTAATAAACATATTCCTTCTTCCCTTTTTCCCAGCCCCTGTAAACTACCCTTCTACTCTGTTTTTATGAGTTGGGTATTTTTAGACTCCATACACAAGTGAGATCATGAGAATTTGTTTTTATGTGCCTGGCTTATTTTACTTAGCGTGATTTCTTCTGCATTCATCCATATTGCCCAAATGGTATGATTGAATATATTTTATGGAACAAAACTTCAAACATATATGAACATAAACAATAAATTATTTTCTATGTGTATATGTAACTATATGCATTATTTTATTTTCAACACACATCCATACAAATATATTCACATAGTGGAAAGTCACAGCAATAAGGAGATTTGGTGACATTGGACACAAAGTTAAGCATGCTGGATCATTAAGATATCATGTATATATATGATGTGTTATACTTTTATCTATTTTTTTTGATTTATTGATTGAGGTTCTGTGATTTACAATTTTACTTATGATCATTTCTTGTATACATAATTCCAACAGTACACCCATCACCGATGTCCCCACTTCCCTACCCCATCATCCCTCCCTATTAACCCCACACCCACTAACTCAGTTGTGGACCCATTCTTCTTGGACAAAGGCAAAAAGTTATACTAAACGTGTATTGTTTCCAATTCTTGTTGTTGCATCAATGAATATAATGATACGTATATCTTTGTAATTGGTATTTTCCTTTACTTCACATATATACACAGAAGTGGGATTGCTGGATCATTAAGATCCAGCTCCTTCATTTAGTTATTTTATTAATTGCCAGATCGTAAAACTTATGGAGTGAAAAAAGGAGCGGGAAGGGAAGGGAACCAAGAAGAAAAGCCCTTTAATCAATGATGAACCCTATCCCGAAACTGATGACCTAAAGAAAAAAAGAAGAAAAGCCCTTCATTATTTGCTTATAAAAAAGACATCCAGAAAATAGATTGTCTGTGGAAGATGAGCAGGATTAAGTAATAACTAATTTTCCAAAAGCTGCCATGACTGACATATTACATCCTGTTAAGTCTGTCCTTTCCTCTCAGCAGAGTATTTTTCAGAAACACAGAACATATGAGGGAACTTCAGATATATCCACTTAACTGGATATATCTGGACTGCGTGGTTCCCAGTGATCAAACTTGAAGCTGCCCCACTTAAACTTGGATTGTCCCAGTTTAACCTTGTAAAGAGATTTTTTTTTTTTTTTGCTTGGGTCACCCGGCAATGCTCAGGGGTTACTGGCTCTGCACTCAGGAATTACTCGGCGGTGCTCGGGGACCTTGGGATGCGGGGATCGAACCCTGGCCGGCATGAGCGCTGCAAGGCAACGCCCTACCCGCGGGCCCGCCGATTTTTAAGGTTATAATACTGAAAAAACTGCAAGAGTCTCCTTTGAGGCAATATTTCTCTTCTTCCTTAAGTTGATAGACATTAGTTACCCTCTGAGTCCACTGCAGGAGGGGATGAGGTTCTAGTTGATTTTCTGCAGCAGTGCAATTACTACAGATTGGATTGGAGAGGCTATGTTTCACAGCCTTTCAAAATATTACATTGTTAACTCCCTGCTTTGATCGTTCTGGATTTCTTGGTTCAGAAAGGGAATACTAAATACCCATCTCCAGTCTCTATGACAGGCTGCCTGAAATTAAATATCTGCATTGGAGGTTGGGGAGACTCCACTCACTAATAATCAGGTAATGTTAATATGTAGTCGTGTTTTGGGAAAGCTACTGTAGGACCAAGAATAATTTCCCTCTATGACCTTGAAAATCCCTACGACCCTATCCACTACACATGATGCCCTTTATCTTCATTAACAGAAATCATTCTCTACATGCAAAGGAAGTGAAGGCTAGGAAAGATTTTAGGCCTCTTTATATTTCTTTTCTTTCTCCATGCTGTAGTTCAAATAATTCCCATCTATGTGCAAATCATTCAGTCAACATTTATTGAGCTTGCACTAGGTGAATTAGGTGATCAAAGTAAGTTAAGTCAACAGGGACAGGTTAGCAAACTCTAACAAGTTCTTCATGCTAATGAGTGAAGTACAATGGGAGGCTGTAGGGAAGGAAATATGACTGAGCACTGCTTGAGAGAACCAAGGCCCCAAATGAACATGTACACAATGGAAACAATCAGATACATACAGAAGAATCCCAAACAATCTATGTAGAGGCTTTAAAGAAGGAAGGACATGCATGCATGGCTATGATGAATGCCCATGTACAATCTTCATGCCCAAAGAATATGATATAGCAAGAAAGGAAAAGTTCACTTGACAGTAGAACCCTGGCAGCCACTTCTGAGTCGGCTTATCAGAGTGGAAACACCTTGATCTTGTGAAATAAAAGACACTTCTCCCCACTTCTTTCCAGATGGACAATCTGTGAAATGCCTAACCAGTGCTCTTAAAATTGTAAAGGTCATTAAAAATAAAGGAAAGAAAAACCTGAAAAGCTGTCATAACCCAGCTTTCATGTAGTTTCCTGGAGGGAATCTTGAAACAGAAATATGACAGCCCATGAAAACTATAAAATTTAAGATAAAGTATGAACTTCAACAATGCTAATTACAAATACTAATTAGTTAATGTCTCCAGTGTACCAAACTCATGCAATGCTCTGTACTCTCTTTAAACTGTTCTGTTAATCCCAGTGTATTCTAAAATTGAGTTTATCTTAAAATATAGTGATGATCATACCTGCTTGCCTGCTCTGTATGCTGTTTTGAATATCATACAAATGTGATAAAATATGTAAGTATACTTTCTAAACTCCAGTGCAGATCACAAAATAAAAGATTTTTAAGAATTTGCTTAGGAGAGTGTGATTTTTTTTTGTTCTGTTTGTGTTGTGTGAGTTGTCATAAATAAAAACCCAGGGACTCTTAGCAAAGCATGTGCTAACCCACTGAAAGACACCACTGGCCCTAAATTACTTTCTAAATATTTAAAATTATTCTTGGTGAGAGATTGAATTACGCAGCCTGTGGCCAGACTCCGAACAACCCAGAGCACGTTAGAGTCTGGATTTATTTCTGAAGACCGGAACTGCTAAAGAATTCTTAAATAGATGAAGAATGTGACTGAATCTACATTTTAGTATTGTCAGTGGAAGGAAGCTGCATCATGGGAACCGCGAATACAAGGCAGAGATTCTCAAGATGGAGCAGAGGTGGTACAGGTAGCACAGAGGTGGCACAGTTAGTTTTAGGTTTAACCTTAATTAATAGTCTGGAGGGCTTTAGTTTCAGGTTTAAATAAGGTTAAACAAAACCAAAAAACAGCCCTCCGGACATTCCAAGAAAGATGTCAATTAAACATTATTTTGATATTTTCAACAAACATGAGCCATGATTGGATGAGTACATAGAGATTTTTAGATCCTATGACCAGATGCTAACAGAAAGGTACATCCATCACACAGGAATCTCTTATCATCAGACTCATGTATCTGACTCAGGGTTGAGAAGTTTTTGTCCTGGAGATGACAATCTGGCACGAGTAAGTCATTACACAAGTCATTACTCAGCCTTGTTTCCCTTCTCTCTTAACATGGGCGCTATCCTAGTGCCTGCCTCATGGTTTGTTGTGAGCAATGAAAAACAGCTGTGTAAAAATACATAGTCCATGGTGGGATGGGTAACCAGTTTGAGACAGATGTTCGTAAAAGGTAAGATGAGAAAAAATGGTCTCCTCCACAATACTTGGGAGAATTATTTAAAACAGTGGAGTCCATAAATCCCTGCTGTTACTTATCACTGTCTATTTGCCCTGATGAGAAGCAATTTTAGATCATTGCTAATAAGTGTCGACAATTGGGAGCATCTGCTTTCTGTGACTTGCCTCTTGAGACTCATCTATAAAATGAGTTTGTTTTCTCCATCTACTTCATCTTACTACACAGTAAGCACTCAATATAGCTTCTCGATATAGCTATGTTATGTCACACCTTTCCTCATTGGCAACCCTGTGGACTTGCTCTAATCAGTATCTCTGCACTGGAAGCAAGCACCCATCTGTTTAAAATGCCACCCTAGGGCTCCTCCTAGTATATGTGCATGTGTAGAGTCTGCTTTTCACGTCAGATTATTACAAACATGCCCTCTAGATTTCCTAAAAGTCTACCCAGCTGTTTCCTGAAATGTGTTGACATGCAAACCAAAAGAACCTTGATTTTTATGAGCAAAAAGCAGTGAAGGTTTCCTTGCCCTGCTGTTATCTGTTCCTGAGCTGCTGGCAGTTTGAAGCAGGATCCCGTCCTACCATTTAAACCCTGCCCTGGGCCAAAGAAGACAAAGAAGAAACTGCAAACTGGAGACAATCGCTGCTAAGAGAAACTTCATGAACCCAGCTTCTTAAATTGTGGCTTTCGATCCCATACCGGGTTGCGTAACTGAATGGGGGTGGGGACATCACAAAAGACATTTAAAATGTGTTTTTAAATGCATTTTGTTGTGATTTATTATTGGTAAATGTGTGGTTTGTGTAAATATTTTATAAATCTATATACATGTAAAATTTTCTTGGGTTAATGAATTTGGACCTGTGTCTAACACCATGCACAAAAATCAGATCAAAATGGATTAAAGATCTCAAAATCAGACTTGAATCCATAAAGTACATTGAAGAAAATATAGGAAAAACCCTCCACGACATTGAAGCTAAAGGCATCTTTAAAGGTGAAACATCACTAACAAAGCAACTAGAAGAAAAAGATAAACATATGGGACTACATGAAACTAAAAAGCTTCTGCACCTCAAAAGAAACAGTGACTAAGATACAAAAGCAGTCCACAGAATGGGAAAGAATATTCACCCAATACCCATCTGATAAGGGGTTAATATCCAGGATATATCGGGCACTGGTAGAACTTTACAAGAAGAAAACAAACAACCCCATCAAAAAATGGGGAGAAGAAATGAACAGAAACTTCAGCAAGGAAGAAATTCGAATGGCCAAAAAACATATGAAAAAATGCTCATCATCACTAATCATCAGAGAGATGCAGATCAAAACAACAATGAGATACCACTTTACACCACAGAGACTGGCACATATTCAAAAGAGCAAGAACAACAAGTGCTGGCGTGGATGTGGGGAAAAGGGGACACTCATCCATTGTTGGTGGGAATGCCGGCTGGTACAGCCTTTTTGGAAAACAATATGGACATTCCTCCAAAGACTAGAAATTGAACTCCCATTTGACCCAGCCATACCACTCCTGGGATCCTGGGAATCTACTCTGGGAAACCAAAAATACGCAGCGGAAACACCATCCCTACTTTTATGTTCATAGCAGCATTATTCACAATAGCCAGAATCTGGAAGCAACCAGAGTGCCCGAAAATCGATGACTGGATAAAAAGCTTTGGTACATCTACACAATGGAATACTATGCAGCTGTTAGGAGAAATGAAGTTATAAAATTTGTTTATAAATGGATGGACATGGAGAAGATTATGTTGAGCGAAATTAGCCAGAAGGAGAGAGACAGATACAGAATGACTGCATTTATCTGCATAACATAAATATATATGTACATATTATGATACCAATATCCAAGGTCAAGTGAAACATATATCAGGAGGTCTTGTCAAAGGTGGAAATTATCACAAATGTGTGGGAGTCAGAGGCTAGGTAAGACAGAAAATGGAACAATGTGCTAACAATTGTCGAGGGTACTAATGCCAACCTAGAACTGAGCATTAAATAGAGGCAAAAAGATACACATGACAACCCTTTAATGTATGTTCTGTAATCCATAGTCTGGAGGGAAAGGAAAAGAGAAAGAGAGAAAAACGGAAAGAGATAAAGAACCTGCCATGGAGGAGGGCTGGGGGAGGGGAGGGAACCGGGGACGTTGGTGGTGGGAGATGGGCACTGGTGGCGGGATGGGTGCTGGAACACTGTATGACCAAAACTCAAATATGAACTTTTTTAATTGTATATCTTTGTAATTGTAAAAATAAAAAAATTAATAAAAAAATAGTTGTGCATAAGAAAAGTTTAAGATGTCTTTGTCTGAAAACAGGATCGCTCTACATCTCTCTAAGCAGAGAGAGCTCAGGGGTTAACTCTCCTTGTGAAACTGGACTGCATTGGCCACCTCTAAATCCCATTTATTTTTAAAAAGAAATGAAGCTATTTTCATCCCTACTCCACCATTCCAGGAATCTATCTGTAGATTTTTTTTAAGGCAAGAACTATCTAATAATGAGTAATTTCACTAGTCTATATTTAGCAGCAAGAAAGATTTTTTAGGTCATTGAAGGGAAGCTCTCAGAAACTCTGCAAGTTGGAAGAAGCCTGCTGACAGAAGGTAAATCCCGTTCTTTTTCTTTCCCAGAAAAGGAGTCACTACCACAAACCAAGTCTCAGAGAACAGAGGTATGTTGTCCACATCAACAACTGGCTATTATAGTATTTACTCTTGAGAGGTTTGGGGGAGCCATAAACTAGCAAATACAAAACACTTGCTCAGTTCTCAAACACTGTTAGTCCAACTCCACCTAGCTCCTCTTTATCTCCTTCATTTCTTGTCTTCATGACAGCCTTGTGGTCCAGAACTTCCTTGTAGCTCTTGCTTCCAATCTCCCAGTTTTTCCTTGCCCTTCCAAAAGCTCGACTCTGAATGTCTCCCTTCCTACTAAGACTTTTCTGCTTTTCTTTCTACCTCAGATTAACAACCATGGCCTTTGTTGTGATTCCACATCCCAAAATTCTAATCATTTCAGTACACACCCTTCAATAGATGATACTTATATTAAATAAGTCAATGTGTGCAGTCATTAGATGAGTGACTGGAACATGGTAAAAATATTGTATTGGTAGTTAATATTATTTTGAAATATTTAAGTATATTAAAAAATTGCATACAAAATGACAAATGCCCATTCCTCTATGCTCAACTTTTTTAAATGAATTGTGTTATGTACTTTTAATAAAAATAATATATAGTTTTGGAAGTGGAAGGGAATATCTGATAATATTCAGGAATCCTTTCTGGGTCAGTGCTTGGAGGCCTCTAATGTCAGTGATTGAAGCACTATGGAGTGCCAGGATTAACCTTGGGTCATCTATATGCAAAACATACATTCAAATCTGCTGAACATTGGGTCACTTTAAGAAGCAGAACATTAAATGATTAAAGACTTTAAGCCTCCTATGAATTATTCCACTTCCCAATCCTCACCCCTCCTATCAGCACAGCCACCATTTCAAAATCTGAGCTAATTATCCACTCATATTTTTATTTAATTCTAATATTAATTGACATGGTATAATACTGTAAATTGTTATACAGCATAGCCATTTAGAATATTGTCAATTACTATAAGATATGGCCACTTTCATATTGCCTGTTTTTGAGGTCTATCCATTTTGAATTATGTACTTTTTATTTATTTTCACTACTGTGTTATGCCTCATAACTTGAATTTTTCTAATTTATTCATTTATCTTTTGAGAAACATTTATTTTGCTTCCAATGTTTGAATCAGAAGAAATCTCAGCAGTTATTGTGTAGTTGAGAAAAAGAAGCTAAAGAAAGGAAGTGATTGGGTTGAAGTCATACAGAAGACAGTGGAGGTGGGACATTAAAAAGAGATTGCCATAGATTACAGTGGCCAAAAGATTTGTCTCTCTAATGCACCTTAACTAAGGCGTGAGAAAACTAGCATTCTAATTTTAGTTAATCACTATAGTCTTTGGGACTCAGAAATTGGCTTAGGTAAGATCAGGTGATTCAAACTGAATCCATTTTAGCTCAGCAGAATCCAGTGATTCTACTGGGCTAATAAATAAATTAGATAGATAGATAGATAGATAGATAGATAGATAGATAGATAGATAGATAGATAGATAGATAGATAGATAGATAGATAGATAGATAGATAGATAGAGATAGATAGATAGATAGATAGATAGATAGATAGATAGATAGATAGATAGATAGATAGATAGATAGATAGATAGATAGATAGAGAAATACAGACTAGTAGTTTCCAGAAAAATATTTTTTCCATTAGAGAAAAAATTAGGCCAATGCACAAAAAGAAACAAACAGGTGACAAAGAAGAGAGAACAACAGAGAAACTTAATAATATATTTGAGCCTCTGTATGAAACATTATTAAATTTCCCATTTGGGAATAATGACAAATACTTCAAAATTGCTATTAGTAAATAATGAAAACTTTAATACCTTGAAAAAGACAAAAATTCAATAAAGTAATAATCATAATGTTTCAAATGTTTGTTGGAGTGGCAGGGTTATAGATTAAAGGTGCACTAGATCAAAGGTGTAGGCTTTTAACATAGGCAGGCTCCGTTCAATCCCCAGTGCTACATAGTTACCTGAGCACTGCAGAAGTAGCCCCCAAGTACTTATGGGTGAACTCAATCTCCACCTCCAATATTGATTAGCTTAAAGGAAAGTAGAACAGAAGGATAAAGAGGGAGTAATGAATACATAAAACATAAAACAAATAAAAGATAATTGATATAAAACTAACTTCATTATTAACTACATTAGAAATCAATAGACCAAGCCTCCAATTAACAGACATGTTTACATTGGATATAAAAAAGAATATCTAACTATTACCAGCAAGGCACATACTTTAAAAATAGTTAGGTTGTAATTAAAATAATGGAAAAATATACCAAGTAAACTGATCAGTAGAAGAAAGTTACTATGGTCACATAGCAACAATCAAAAATGAAACTCACTAAGGAATAATAGCAGAGATAAATACAAACTTTCTATAATGATAAGAGGGTCGTTTCTTCAAATGGACATATTAATTACAAATGTGTATAAAAAACAGATAAGTTGAATGGAAAATATGCTATTGCAGTTGAATAGGACATCTTAACCTACTTAGTAATTTTTATTAATTTAGTAATATAACAAGTAGACAGCAATTGAAAAAAAATTATGTATACAGAACATCCAAAAGCTATCCATAACCTTGACCTACATGATATTTATGGACTACGTGAAATCACTACAGAGTACAGATTATTCTCAATGACTCACTATATCCTGAACTACAGAATGAAGATTGATAAAAGTACATTTTTCACTACAATACATTAATTTATAATCGAACATTAATAACATATATAGGTGGATAATGCCCCAATATTTAAAATGTAATAATTCATTTATTACATGATAATTTGCTCGATTTGCTAATTATTATGTAATAAATGAATTATTACGTTTTAAATATTTGCCTGCTTGAGCAAATCGACAAATAACGGGATGTCAAGAGATCAAGTGATTACATAATAATTACATAATAATTCCTGAAGCTGATCATGAGGCACCCGGGAGGGAAGGCAAGTTCTAGCCCTGGCCCGCCATCCTAATAGAGCCTCGCAAGAAGTCAGAGGAACCCCAAACCATGAGGGCCACCATTTTCAACATCCGGTCCCCACAGCTCGTCAGAACTCCACCAGAAGATAAAAGCTGATGTCAAGCCCTGCTCATCAGAGTCCCACCCTACAGCAAAAACTATTTCAAGTCCAGGTTTGCCTGATCCAGAGACTCTGACATACGGGGCAGAGCTGCTACCGGCTCTCCCTGTGCTCTGCTGATAACGAGGTACTCAGGAAGGAAGGCAAGTCTAGCCCTGGCCCACTATCCCAATAGCCTTGCAAGAAGCCAGAGGAACCCGCACACCATGAGGGGCCGCCATTTTCAACATCTGGACTCCACAGCTCATCAGAGCTCCACCTAAGAGAAAAGTCAATCTCTCCCCATTGCAGTTCATCAGTAAATGCCCGAAATGAGAGACTACTACTGAGAGTATACCACCTGCATGGCAGAGCCTGGCAAGCCACCCATGTCATATTTGATATACTAAAAACCAGTAACAATTATAGACTTCATTCCCATAACCTGAAGGAATGGTCTGAGGCTCTTTGTGTTCCCGGAGGCGAACAAATGCCTTTGGGACTACACTAGCATGTGACAGGACATATGGAGATGTTACTGGTGCCCGCTTGAGCAAATCGATGAACAATGGGAAGACAAGTGATACAAGTGAATACTTCATTTTAAAATATTATTTTTTTAAATTAGGAACCATAACTTATAATCATTAATAGTAGAGTTTTTCATTTAAGCAAATTTTCTGAAGAAAACTATGTTCATGAAAAATGAACTAGTTCCTGAGGCCCCATTCACTCTCAATGGAGCAGACATCTCTGAATGCAGCAGTTATGTGTACCTAAGTCGAGAAGTCAACATGATGAACAACCTAAAACCTGAGCTGCGCAAGAGGAAGAGAGCGGCATGGAATGCCTTCAAAGGCATCGGAGAAATAGCTAAAAGGACAAAGAACCTCCGGCTCCGGGCACATCTCTTCAACTCCACTGTTCTCCCTGCATTAACATACGCCTCAGAGACCTGGGCCCTATGAAAGCAGGATGAGAATGCTATTCGGGTCTCCCAGAGAGGAATCGAAAGAGCTATGCTTGGAATATCATGCCTCACTCAAGTGAGAGAAGGAATCCGGAGTTCTGACCTCCGTCGCTATTCCAGAATCAGGGATGCTGTCTCGTTTGCCAAAGCATCGAAATTCAGATGGGCTGGACATGTAATGTGATTTGGAGACAACCGCTGGACTAGAGCCATTACCGACTGGATCCCACGGGATGTCAAAAGATCGCGTGGCCGCCAACCTACAAGATGATCAGACTTCCTTGTTAAGACCCTCAAGGAACGGTTTGGAGGCTCTTAATATTCATGAATCAACCAGATGCCATTGGGCTACATTGGCACGTGATAGGGTCCAATGGAAATGTTACTGGCGCCTGCTGGAGCAAATAGATGAATAACGGGATTCAAGTGATCAAGTGATCATTTAAGCAGTGTTCCAACTAGTATCAGTACTACTCTAATGAAGTTCCACCTACCCCCTTTCAGAAACCTTTTAAATTTTAATTACTATAGTTCAGGTCACATGTTTACAATAGTGTGACCACTTGTGGTTTTGATGCACACAGTAACTTCACCTCACCACCAGAAAAAATGCCCAGACCACCAGGCACCTTATACGATTTCATGCCATCCACTTCCCGAACCCAGCCTAGTATTTTCAGTCTCTAATATAGGGCTAACAGTTTGTCATCATTTGAAAACTTTCATTCCCTGGTTTTATTTTTCTATATATGAGAGATGAGTGAGTTCATCCAATAAATGAAAACATTCATGGCTTTAAATGCTTATAATAGAAAATATTGGGGCGGAGCGATAGCCCAGTGGGTAGGGTGTTTGCCTTGCAAGCGGCCGGCCATGCCGGCCTGGGTTTGATCCCGGCATCCCATATGATCCCCGAGCACCGCCAGGAGTAATTCCTGAGTGCAGACCCAGAAGAAACCCCTGAGCTTTGCCGAGTGTGACCCAAAAAGAAAAAAAATACTATAGGAAACAAATTAATATATTTCAACCTGAAGTAACTGAATAGAGAAAGCAAAGGAATACTTAAAAGTAAATTGACAAGTAAGTATAACAGAAAAAATCAGTGAAAAGAAGGAATAATACTAATGGAAAAATGTAAGAAAAGAGTTTATTCTTTGTAAATATTAATAAAATTGACAAATCCACTAGCAAGACTGATTAAGGACAAAGAACATGAACAAGAATTACGACCACCATAGCACAACCATCGTGATGAGAATACATCATAAATGATCCTACAAAACTCAGGGGAATATTATAAACAACTTTATGCCTCTAAGCTTGACAACTTAGATTAACTGAAGAAACTCCTTGAAATACTCTTAGCATTCCTTAAAAAATATTTTGAGGAAAGTGACCTGATGGTTCTAAAATGTATCCAGAAATGCAAAAGAATTCATAACTTCCAAGATAATTTTGCCAGAAAAATTAATTTGTAGAACTTCCACTATCTGACTTTAAGACATTATGAAACTACATGAATCAATAGAGTAATATGGGGTGGAGAAATAGTACATGAGTTAAGGTCTTGAAGGCAGCTGATCGCTACTGGATTCCTGGCAGTGCATATGATCCAGGGAGCCCTGTCAGGAGCCATCCCTGAGCACAGAGCCAGAATCATGCCCTGTGTACTGTCAGTGTGTCCGAAAACTAAAATTGATAACATTCTTTTAAAAAAAGAAGCTGGCTCTCAAAATATACCAACACATATTTTCAGTTGATTTTTTAATAAAGACCTCAAAGCAATTTATTAGACAAAATAAAATATTTTCAACAATTTGTTCTGAAGAAAAATAGATAAGTATACAGGATAGAAAAACAAAATAAAATGTCATATATAAATATTAATTCTAAATGGATCCTAGACACAAGAATCACAAACACACACCTGTGGGGAGTGGAGGCATTTCCCAGAAGCGAAGGGACCAAGGAAACCAAAAAATACGCAGCGGAAACACCATCCCTACTTTTATGTTCATAGCAGCATTATTCACAATAGCCAGAATCTGGAAGCAACCAGAGTGCCGAAAATCGATGACTGGATAAAGAAGCTTTGGTACATCTACACAATGGAATACTATGCAGCTGTTAGGAAAAATGAAGTTATAAAATTTGCCTATAAATGGATGGACATGGAGAAGATTATGTTGAGCGAAATTAGCCAGAAGGAGAGAGACAGATACAGAATGACTGCATTTATTTGCATGACATAAATATATATGTACATATTATGATACCAATATCCAAGGTCAAGTGAAACATATATCAGGAGGTCTTGTCAAAGGTGGAAATTATCACAAACGTGTGGGAGTCAGAACAATTAAAAAATTGTTCCATTTTTTAAGACAGAAAATGGAACAGGGTGCTAATAATTGTCGAGGGTACTAATGCCAACCTAGAACTGAGCATTAAATAGAGACAAAAGGATACACATGACAACCTTCTTAATGTATGTTCTGTAATCCATAGTCTGGAAGGGAAGGAAAAGAGAAAGAGAGAGAAAGGGAAAGAAATAAAGAACCTGCCATGGAGGTGGGCTGGGGAAGGGGAAGGGAACCGGGGATGTTGGTGGTGGGAGATGGGCACTGGTGGAGGGATGGGTGCTGGAGCGCTGTGTGACCAAAACCCAAACATGAACTTTTTAATTGTATATTTTTTATTTGTATATCTCACAGTGGTATAATAAAATACTTAAAATAAATAAATAAATAAATAAATAAGTAAATAAATAAATAAATAAATGGATCCTAGAAAAACACTGTGAAAAGTTTTAAATAAAGATATTAATACCTTTAATTAAACCATGAGCTGCCGTTGAATTTCCATCAGAAAAGCTAGAATCAAAACTGCAATACTAAGGGTTAGGTGATTCCCCTCTCCATTTTGTCGAGCCTGGTGGCCCCCTAGGAGTGCCCAGGGGCCAGCATGCAGAGCTTCTGGCGACTGGGGAGGCTGGAACTCGGCTCGCGCCAAGCCCAGCTGACGATGGGATCCCGAGGAGGGCAGATGGGTTTTGGGTGTTGGCCCATCGCCTCTGGGGGTCCCGGAAGCAGCTGGATGAAACTTCGCCCATCACACTAGCCACCATTTTCGCTGTCCGGACGCTGGGAAACTGCCTCACAACCAGATCAACAGAGCAAAACCAGTTCGAGCCCAGGTAGGCGGCTCCCAGAAGCGGGAATCACTGGGAATTCGTCAGATGGAGTCAGGGTTCGGCCATTCCCCTCTCCATTTTGTTGAGCCTGGTGGCCCCGCCCAGGAGCTGCTGGGGGGGGGGGGGCAGCATGCAGAGCTTCTGAAGCGGCTGGGGAGGCTGGAACTTCGGCTCGCGCCGAGCACAGCTGACGATGGGATCCCAAGGAGGGCAGATGGGTTTTGGGTGTTGGCCCATCACCTCTGGGGGTACCGGAAGCAGCCGGATGAAACTTCGCCCATCACACTAGCCACCATTTTCGCTGTCCGGACGCTAGGAAACTGCCCCACCACCAGATTAACAGAGCAAAACCAGTTCGAGCCCAGGTTGCTCGGCCGCTTGCGGCCACGCGGTCCACTAAAATAGTGAAACAGTATTGTCTTTTAATGCACTGCATTCCACGAAGAGCAGGAAAGTTTGGTGGGAAGGAGATATAAAGAGGAAAGAAATGACATACAGAATCTGCCAAGTAGTTGAGGTGCGGGAGGGGAGGGAGGTGGGGACATTGGTGATGGGAGATGAGTTTGGGTGGAGGGATGCGTGTTGGAACACTGTAGAACCAAAACTCTACATGAGCATCTTTCAATTATATGTCTAAAATGATGTAATAATATTTGGGGGAAAATAATAAAATTAAATTTAAAAAAATTTTAAAAACTGCAATACTAAATTTGGTTGAGCATATAGAATAACTGGAATACTTTTACATGTTTGGAAAGATTGCAAAAGTGATACAAACATTTTATAAATATTTAGCTTTTTCTTTATAACATTAAAGATACTTACTCTATAATCCAGCAATTCTACTTCTAGGCATTTACTCAAAGACATTTTTAAAAAATACAATCTCCACAAACACCTGTACAAGAATATTTATACCTGGGGCCAGAGATATAGCAAAGCAGGTAGGGTGTTTGCCCTTCACGTGGCCTATCCAGGTTTGATCCACGACATCCCATATGGTCCCCTGAGCACCGCCAGGACTAATTCCTGAGTGCAGAGCCAGGAGTAACCCCTGAGCATTGCTGTGTGTGACCCAGAAAGATAAAAAGAATATTTATACCAGCTTTATATTCATAATACCCCCAAACCTGGCAAAACTACAAAGTCCAGTATCATGTGAATGGTCAAGCAAATTATTATATGTTCATATGACAGAATACTACTTAGTATTTTAAAAAAAATACCAATTTATGTTCCATAATACAGATAAAATTAATCTATCGTGAAAGGAATCATAACTCTAGTTTTCTATAACAGTTTTGTGATTTATTAAAAGGTAACATGAGAGAACATGAGAGAACCAAAGTATTAGTTACAAAAGTGCATAATCAAAAAACCATCAAATCGAACAAAGATTGGGATATCTGCATTTGGGGTATTGGGCTGTAGTGTGGTTTACTGGTGGCCCATGACAAAATGGGGTTCACTAAGCATCTTTCCTTCTTCAGGGCATCAGGGATGGAAACTGTTTAGGTAAAAGGTTCTAGGTGTGTGAAAGGAGAGGGGGAAGAAGGTCACAGCAGCGGAAGGCCTCTCTTTTTCTCTAGTGACCTCACTAGGGTGGGTGGTCTTCAAGACTCTTATACCTGAGAGGCCATGCGGACCAACAAGACCACCACACTGTGTCTGTAGCCAAACTTATGATCACAGAAAATGATTTGACAAAAGTGACTGTTGAGGACAATGTAAATCCTTACACTGAAGGTAGAAGAGTGGATGTCACTATTAAAACCACAGGAGACAACTTGGCCCTCAGTATAAATCTGAATACCCTGGAGGTGTCTCTGCTATCCTGTTTCACCATCCTCTCAATGTAATTATAGTTGGCAGCCATGGGCAAGTCTGATTCGCTTCAGGAACATCCACTGTATATGCATTTCACCTCTGTAAAAACAATGCTCCCGTACCTCAACAGGCGGAGGAGCTGAAGAAAGATGTGGACATTAATCCTGTTTCTTTAACTTAGTAAACAACCTTGCGTTCCTTAACTCCCATTCTTCATCTGAAAAGAAAGCTGATAAAAAATACAGATTTTGTAAGGTTATTAGGATACTCAAGAAAGGTGACTCAACATTATGAAATGGTGAATGACTCTTGATGAATGTGAGATTCAAGAGACTAAAAAGAACTGAGCAGTACCTAGCTTGATTTCCTACCACCTGTTATGAAAACCTACTTGCCATGTATCATTTCTGTGAGTCCAGTTTCTTAAACTCTAACTCTTGGATCTCTGCCCCTAAAGCTTCATAGTTTCTTCACCTGACATTTTGATTATGTCCTTCTCACTTTCTCCCCACCTTCCACATGTTTAAATATGGTCTCCACAGGACATTGCAGGCTCTTCCAGTCAAGCATGATCTAGTCTGCATCTAAAAAAATGTGAGATACACAGGTACAGGTGTGAAGTCTGAAGTGCCACTTAGTATTATTCATTTAAAATGAGTCATGAGTCATGCAAATATGAAGGAATATTTAGTACTTCTATAATATGTGCACATTTTATGTTAATTTTTAACCAATTATAAAACTTGAATCTCTTTGCAAGTCATTGCTTATAAATCAGTCTTAGGAGAACAAGTGCTGGCATGGATGCGGGAAAGGGGGACTCTCATCCATTGTTGCTGAGAATGTCGACTAATACAGATTTTTTGGGAAGCAATATGAACATTCCTCCAAAGACCAGAAACCGAACTCCCATTTGACCAAGCCATACCACTCCCATTTGACCAAGCCATATCACTCCTGGGAATATACCCTGGGAAGCCAAAACACACAGCAGAAACACCATCCCCATGTTTATATTCATAGTAGCACTATTCACAATAGCCAGAATTTGGAAACAACCAGAGTGCCCGAGAATTGATGACTGGACAAAGAAACTTTGATACATCTACACAATGGAATGCTATGCAGGTGTTAGGAAAAGTGAAGTTATGAAATTTGCCTATAAATGTATGGACATGGAGAGGATAATGTTGAGGGAAATTAGCCAGAAGGAAAAAGACAGATATAGAATGACTGCATTTATTTGCATGACATAAATATATCGATATATATATTTCTATATGTCTCTGTATCACTGTCTTCCCGTTGTTCATAGATTTGCTTGAGCAAGCACCAGTAACATTTCCATACATCCTGTTGCTAGCAAGTGTAGCCCAAGGGCATCTGCTTGCTCCAGGGACAGGAAGAGCCTCAAACCATTCTTCAGGTCATGGAATTGAGGTCCATAATTGTTACTAGATTTTGGCATATCAAATAAAATACAGGTAGCTTGCCAGGCTCTGCCATGTAGGTGGTATACTCTCAATAGAAGGCTCTCATCTTGAGCATTTACTGATGAAACGGTTACAGGTAACCATACCTACAACTTAATTTTAAGCTAGACAAAAACACTTTTAGAGATTAATCACAAATAGAGATTTTAGGGCTTTGGGAGGAATCCAAGAGCATGAAGAAACTCTAACATCTTGTGAAAGGAAACATTAAGATAAACATTTATCAAATTGTTAAATTTTTGTAGTGAGCACTGTTTTAGGAGTCTCAGAGTATTCAGTACCGTAGCACAAGTTTATTGCGTTCCAACATCTAATATTCTGTTCACAGAATAAGATGTTTGTATGTTTGCTGACATGTTAAGTAGAAAATAGAATCTCTCAATTAGTTTACTTTATAAACTAATTGATCTCTCAATTAGTTTACTTTATAAACTAATTGAGAGAATAATACTGAAGTTAAGTATCTCTTACGTTAGAAGCCATTTGTTTTGCCTTCTTTGTGAATTGTCCATTCATTTTCAATTGAATTATTGGTCTTTTTCTTATATTTTTCAAGTCATTCCTGACATAGCAGAGAAATATTTTTATATCAAAGGCAGTATATTTCTCATTTGTATTTCATCTCTGCTTCCTTTTTGAAAATTTGTTTTACTTTTTTTTTACTTTATTAATCATTTTTAATTGAATCACCATGAGAACAGTTACAAAGCTATTCATGGTTGGGTTTCTGTCACACAATATTCCAATACCCATCCCTCCACCAGTGTACATTTTCCACCACCAGTGTCCCCAGTTTCCCTCCCACAACCTTCCCTCTGCACTCCCCCCCCACCCACATACACACCCCAGCCTACCCCTATGGCTGGCACTTCTTCCCTCTCTCTTCCTTTGGGCATTATGGTTTGCAATACAGATACTGAAAGATTATCATGTTTGTCCCTTTACTTGCTTTCAACACGTAGTTCTTATCCAGAATGACCATTTCCATCATTGTTATAGTCCCATCATGATCCCAACTGCCTTCTTCCCCAGCACTTGAGGCAGGTTTCCAACCATGGAACAGCAGGAGAGGGACAGACATAGAATGATTGCACTCATTTTCAGGATATAAAAAAAATTAGTATGAGACTACAACCTGAGGACAGTATTAATCTTTTATTTTATGATTTTGATTCATAGTTAGAATGGCCTTCTGATGAATTTTTTTAATCTGGTTGTTACATTATGTCAAAAGTATCAGATATTTTAAGGTAAACATTAAACTTGAATGTTAAAAAAGACAAAAGCTTTTTAAACTGATTATTGCTTTATACATTTTGCATGTTGTGGGACACTTCTAATTCCACAACGGACAAAAAGAAGGAATTTTGATCATCTTTGCTGATCTCATTACAGCTTTTTTATCCTATTGGCTAAAGCATTCAGCAGGCAGCCTTAGCAACAACGGGTCTAATTAGGAACTGGAGTTTCTAACTCTGGACATAGTACAAAATCTATTTCTGCTTAAGTTGCTCTTTTGCTTTTACTGTTGTTGTTTTTCTTTGGGTTTGTTTTCTCATAAGTAGAAACACAATTTACTGTCAACCACAGTTATTCAAAGACCCTTGTCAGCATTTTTCTGCATATCACTAAGGAGGAATGTATCTTTCTTTCACTCATCCAACAAATATATCTCGATTAAGCATGTAATATACGTGAGACATTCTTCTAAGTACATTGCAGGAATAGTATAAAAAGTAATAAATAATTTCCTACCTTTCTGAAGCTCATATTCTGCAGGAAAGAGTTAAGTACCAAAAACAAATACAGGCTGAGAATTTATAACAGGGTCCTCTGAAATAACGTAACAGATGAGGAAAGAATTCCCTCTGTTGAACTAAACTTTGAAGTATGAATAGAAACTAAGGCAAAGAACAGAAAGCAATTTCCAGACAAGGATTAAACAAGAGCACTGACCAGAGCCCATGGGAAGAGAAGTACAGCCTAGGCACTGAAAAAAATCTGACACAGACCTGGGTTGGGGAACAGTGGCACAGAAACTACATGTCAGTAGGTTCCCTGCTTCGTAGAAATACCAACAAGGAGTGGAAGGGGAGGAAGTAACTTAGGCAAAGGGAGAAGCTGAGATGAACTGTTTCTCAAGGAGCCTCAGTCGGTTGTGCTGAGAGCTCTCAACTAGGAAGGTCTCTCAGCTGGTACAAGAGGGACTGGCCTTCATAGTCTCGTGTGGAAAAGATGTTCTCTGAAGTTCTGTCCCAACTGGGAATCTAGACAGCAAAGCACAGTAGCCATTGGGAAAGGCATATCAATCTGGCCCTTTCAAGTTAGGAATTTGAATTTTAGTTCAAGTGCAAATGGAAATGCCAACGGAGAGTTGCAAGCAAGCAAGTTAAGTGATCTGACTGACCTTTTCTTTTTTTTTAATATTGTATTATACCACCGTGAGATATACAATTACAAAGATGTTCATATTTGGGTTTCGGTCATACAGTGTTCCAGCACCCATCCCTCAACCAGTGCCCATTTCCTACCACCAATGTCCCCGATTCCCTCTCCCCTCCCCTAGCCTGCCTCAATGAGAGGTTCTTTATCTCTTTCTCTTACTCTCTCTCTTTCTCTCTTCCTTTCCCTTACACACTGTGGATTACAATACATACATGTAGAGGTTATCATGTGTATCTCTTTCCCTGTATTTAATGCACAGTTCTAGTTTGGTATTAGCACTTTCGACAAATACTAGTACACTGTTCCCTTCTCTGTCTTACCTAACCTCCTGATTCCCACATGTTTGTGTAATTTTCACCTTTGATAAGACCTCCTGATCCATGTTTTGCCTGACCTTGGATATTGATATCATAATATGTGTATATCTATGTCATGCAAATAAATGCCTCATTCTATATCTGTCTTTTTCCTTCTGGCTAATTTCACTCAACATGTTCCTCTCCATGTCCATCCATTTATAGGCAAATTTCATAACTTCAGTTTTCCTAACAGCTGCATAGTATTCTATTGTGTAGATGTATCACAGTTTCATTATCCAGTCATCAATTCTTGGGCATTCTAGTTGTTTCCAGATTCTGGCTATTGTGAATAGTGCTGCTATGAACATAAACGTGGGGATGGTGTTTCTGTTGTATGTTTTTGGCTTCCTAGGGTATATTCCCAAGAGTTGTATGGCTAGGGCAAATGGGAGCACAATGTCTAGTCTTTGGAGGAATGTCCATATTGTTTTCCAAAAAGTCTGCACCAGTCGACATTCCCACCAACAATGGATGAGAGTAGTTGGGCTGCTTTACATGTGTAGTGTAAGTAGATGGAAGAAAGAAGCACTTAAGGGCAGACAGAATGGTGTTGTGAATTGAACTAGTAGTAGAGGAGAGAGATTAGATATGGAATGCAATCTGGATGGATTTGTAGACAGTGTCCATGAGACTTGCTGGTGGAGATGGACTAGCAGAGAAAAAAGAAGAATTCTAGAGGCTGACTGTTTGGAAATGAGTTCTAAGTGTGGTCTCATGTAATAAGATCAGTTGGCGCAGCACAATCATTGGCCATCCCATCCACTTCCCAGGGAACTGCACCAGATGGTACTCAGCTATTTACACTATTTATCTTCTATTCTTAAACATGCAAGGACATACAACCTACTCTTTGCGTTGTAGTTCTGCATTGAAACACAGTCAAAATCTCAACTTTACTGTCCATATTCAGTGATACTTCTTCCTCAGTGAATTTTCCCTTGATTATTAAAAGTTGATTTATAGGGGCTGGAGAGATAGTACAAAGAGTTCAGATGTATATCTTGTATGTGACTGACCCTGATACAATCCCTGGCTCTACATGGTCCCCTGAACACCTGCATGATGGCTCAGGTAATATTTGCCATTGCAGAGCCTCACCAGCACATATTCTTGGGTTCTTGTGTTCAACTCTAGGCCCAGCTGCCTGAAAAATCTCCCTGAAGTACCCCTGAGCCAGCAGAGCACTGTTTGAGAGCACCCCCCAAAGAACTGGTATATAGAATTGAGCAGATTGATCAAAAGGATAGGGACTATGCTTTACTTACATGAAGTCCCAGATATGGTCCCTGGATCCATATAATATTACCATACACCTTGGTAAGACCCTGCCAAAATTTGGTAATTCCATAGTCAAAAATTGGTGGTTTTGGACAGAGGAAGTATGGATGAAGGGAGTGTCAAGGTTGACTTTGGATGACCTGATGACATTCACAGAGATGGAAAGCACCGAACAAGAGGTGTTTGGGACAAAAGATCTTGAGTTTGAATTCCATGTCCCTTCAGACCTTTGTTGGAGCCACATACCTTGGAATTATGGGCCTCGCACTGGGACCTCTGGGTGGGACCACTAAATGACTAATATTGGAGTCTCTGAAGGGACACTGCAGGACTGGTGAATACATGTTATGTCAATACTTTTCACTATCTTTGGGACACCAGAACACAATGGACTAAAGATTAATTCTGCCCCGTCTCCCTGTCTCTGGCCATCCTATTTTTCACTGCTGGCTCCCATTGCATAACTCATAGTTGAAGAGTCTGTGTGAAATACAACATTACAAAGCAGAGCATGGAAAAGTAAACATGGGGTGAAAGATACTTGGTCAACAAAGGACACGGCATATTGGGGAAATGAGACCTGAGTTAGAAATCAGAAACTGTGTCTTACTTCTAACTCTGTCAGTTGGCTTTGGACATGCCATTTCCCATCATAGAACCTTTTTTCCCTCCTTTAACAATGTAAATACAAACTCAATGCTGCATATATTTAGATATTGGTCCTGAAAGGAACTTTCCCTGACCCCATCCCTTGGAAACTCACTAGTTGCTCATAAAAATTCCTTATTTTTAACTCCTTTTATACTTTACTTTGTAACTGAAAAATAACTAAGACCAATTATAGCATGCAGAGCCTCAAACGCAGCTGGGGAACTGGATCTCGGCTCTCCCCTAGCTCAGCTGACGATGGGGCCCCCAGGAGGACAGATGGGTTTTGGGAGTGGGCCCATCACCTCTGGGGGGTCCTGGAAGCAGCCGGATGAGACTCGCCCACCACATAAGCCGCCACTTTCACTGTCAGGATGCTGCAGCACATCAGAGTCCTCCCAGGAGTGACGCTGACCTCAAGACCAGATTAACAGAGCAAGACGAGGTTCAAGCCCAGGTGGGCAGCTCCCAGAGGTGGGAATCACTGGGAATTCATCAGATGGAGCTGGGGTCGTCCCTTCCCCTCTCCATTTTGTTTGAGCCCGGTGCCCCACCCAGGAGTTGCCCTGGGGTGATCAGCCATAGCATGCAGAGCCTCAGATGCAGCTGGAGGAACTGGAACTTGGCTCTCCCCTAGCTCAGCTGACCATGAGGCCCCCAGGAGGACAGATGGGTTTTGGGTGTTGGTCCATCACCTCGGTGGGGTCCTGAGAAGCAGCCAGATGAGACTCACCCACTACATTAGCCACCATTTTCGCTGTCCGGACGCTGACCATGAGTCCTAAGTTGTGCAGCCGCTTGCGGCCATGCGATCCATCAAACTAGTAGAAACAGTTATGTCCTTTAATGTACTGCATTCTACTATGTGTAGGAAAGATAGGCGGTAGGGAGAGATAGAGAAGAGAGAAAAGATATATAGAACCCACCAAGTAGTTGGGGTACAGGAGGGGAGGGAGGTGGGGACATTGGTGATGGGAGATGGGTTCGGGTGGAGGGATGGGTGTTGGAACACTGTAGAACCAAAAACTCGAATAATTGTATGTCTAAAAATGGTGTAATAAAATTTAAAAAAATAACTAATATGTGATTAAAAGAAAAGATCCTCAATGTTCTGTGATACATTTTGACAGTTGAATATGCTTTTGTCATCACCAGCCCAAACAACATATGAAACATTTCTTTACCCAAAAAAATTTCCATCTTTGAAAAAATCTACAATTCTGAGCATATATGCTCTGATTTCCACAATGATAGCTTAGTTTGCTTATCATCAGTTTTACTATGTACTACATATTTTAAATGCTTTGTTTTCTTCAAATACATATGGCATCATATTTTCTGTTGTGGCTGCTATAAAGCCAATAATTGGTGACATTAATTAATTCACAATGTGAGCAACCATCATCACTATCCATCTCTTTATGTTACTTTTCATTTTACTCAGCTCTGGATAAATCCAATACCCCTAGTGGAAATCATCCATCAAGGAATGAGATCATGTCATATTCCAGTGACTGGCACTAAGTAAATCTGGCATTGTTAGGTGATGTTAAGCATTATTACATGAATGAATGGATCGACTGATGGAGGGATGGATGAATATATTAATACATATCTAAAATCCTATTGAATTTATGTTTCCCCCAAAAAACTATAATAGTCATGTAGCTTCTCCTTTATTTCTCTCAGAAATTTATTAAATATCAATATGGTATCTGCTTGCTAAGTTCTAGATATTTAAAATGACTTGGACAAAATCCTCCCTCCAAATCCATAGGAATACAAGCCAGAATAAGAATCCACACAGTGAATAACATAATAAAACAAGCCTTAGTAGAAAAGCAAATGGGGTGAAAAATATGAGTGCAGAGATACAGTAATGCCTTATACTGCCAAGGTCAAGCAAGGAGGACTTTGTGGAGATACAGAGAGCTACTGAATGAAACATGGGTGTGGGGAGAGTTCATGGCGACCACACAGTTCTCTACAACAAGAGTCAGGGTCTCTCATCCTTCTGGATTCTCATTTTTCCTAAGACTAATCTTGGTGAAGTAAGAGTGAGTGACATTGATTTTTTGGAAATATGATTGGTTTTCACTTTTTTTCCTGCCTTTCGAGATGTTGCAGATGTGTCTGCAGTGCTGGCATGGACAGGTGGCAAACAGGAGACAGGCTTGTTTACACCCAGGGCTCTGCCCCATGGGCCCTGTATGGTTGATGGTCCAACACAGAAAAAGACTGGGCCCCATGGGATGAACCCAGAGCCATGGCAGAGCCTGGCAAGCTACCGATGATGTATTCAAATATGCCAAAAACAGTAACAATAATGGACCTCATTCCCAACAAATGGAGACGTTACTGGTACCTGCTTGAGCAAATTGATGAACAACAGGAAGACAAGTGACAAGTGACAAGTGATTGGTTTGGTTTCCTCTCTTCCAGATCACTCTTCTTTATTAATATTCCCCTTATTTCTATTTTCCTAATTATTCAGTGTTTTTCATGAGTTAGTTTTTCTCTGTGTATATGCTCACTTTACTATCTGTGGCTTTTCAGTAAGGTCTTTGTTTGAAACTTTGGGCTTTCCCAGTGATGATCATACTAACCTTCAAAATAATTTCACATTTCTTGGTCTCTTATTTCAGTAGAGTTGCTAAATGAATCTGTATCTCCATGTCACTCTGCATCAAACATTTGTTCTATCACCTGCATCCCACGCTTCTCATTCTATATCATTCTTCTAATCAAGTTCAGCCAAGACACAGGTGTGAAAATCTATATTTTAGATACATGGTCCTATAGAACATAGATAGAAGCATGAAGGACATGTTTTTTCTTATTTCCCTCCTCATATTTTAACCAGAGTAAGTTACATATGATAGTGTAATAGCACCAGTGTTGCCTTCCCATGCAGTCCACACTCTATCTTTATCCAGAAGAAAACAAAATTGTCCTGTGGCAATGGTCAGGAAACCTTCCAGAATATGCAAAGTAGGGTTGTCTGAGGACTCTGGCTTCTGCCCAAGAAGGAGTTTGACTCCAGTTGCAGAAACAGGAATAACTTGAAAATCATGCAGGCCAAAGGTGAAAAGATGAACTGACCTAATCACCTTCCCTCCGTCATGAATCTGAGACTGAAGTGTTAGCGAACAAGGCATAAGCAGAGGTAGTAGGAAATAGTAAGGCCAGAAGACCTACCTGCAGAAAAATTTTAATTTAGATAAAAGTAAATGCAAGGGGAAGGGGGGATGTATAGGCACACAAAATCTAGAATATAGCTCATTGTGCCAATAATATATTTTCCTGGATTACTCAATAATCCTATGGATGTTAGTGCATCCATCGTTAACAACTTACACATCATTGTCTTGAAGAAATGGTCCTAAACAGCTCTATGCTGCCCCACTTCCTCCTCCAGGTTTGGAGACAAAGATAGAAGTTTCCATATTCTTGAAGAAAGGCAGACCTTGATGAGGCATGACCATTGTTGGCCATTTCAGTACTATGTCTTTCCAATCATAATAGGATTCCTTTAAGCTATTTTGGACCAGGTGCAAAATTGCTTCCTGGGAGTTTTGGCCCTGGTAGAAACACTGAACAGAAAAAAATTCTTTCTCAAATCCCTGGAATTTTCCACTCTCCTTCTAGAGAAGTCTCAGTATCTCTAGAATATTGTCTAGCAATCTAAGTCAATGTGTAATCCTCTGCTTATTACATCTGTGGGTACCAAGTTCCACATTTGTACAGCAGGGATATGACATTTGCCAATTGACCACTCCACACACCCCAACCTCCTCTTCATACCACTAAATTGTGGGAAGAATCCATTAAAATGTACTAATTTTTTCTCATAGAGTCACAACCAATAATGCCTATCAATATGCTCTAACATTTTCTGATAGATGTGCTCAAACCTTAAGGAAAAAGACAGATCAGAGGATAGTTACAGCCCTTTGTCTAATCTTTGGAATCACAGAAGCCAAGGATGAAAGTGCCTACATTCAGCTATAAAGTATATAGATATACCAAAGAGAGCATATAACCTCTCTGAGATTTCTCTTTCCTCAAAAGTAAGTTGAAGAATTTACTTTTGAGGAACTTACTTTTTCCTTACTTATGTGAGTAATTTCCTTACATATCTACTGTAAGGAAAGGGCATGGGTACTCTCAAAATAATATTATAGAATACCTTCCAGGCAATTTATATTAGTGTCCAATATAAAGTCAGAAACCGTAAGTTACGTTTATTGTTTTTGTATCAGTGCCAATGAGTGCAGAAAATACCTGCCATCTTGCTAGTGGGGGAGATACTTGGGCAGAGGATTCCTAAACCAGTTTTAATGAGAACTCCCATCTAAATCACTTTGTTTAAAGTCAACTGCATCAACAAGCACGTTAGAAAATTAGTCCTTTATGGGGCTATGATGAAAATAACTATTGCTTGCTCATATCTACATTCAGAGTACCAAGCAGAAAGGAGACACATTAATTCCTATGTTGGACAAATTATACTTGGAGCCTCAGGAATAGATCTAAAGTTTGGAAGAAAGAACATGAAAAAAAAACAGATATAGCCCCAGACTTCCTGGAGATCAAAAGGCTACTGCAAAATTGCCATTCAAACACAGGAGAGGCATAGAGACAGTATGAAAGTTAAGGCATATGTGTTGTATGTCGCCGACCCTAGTTTGAACACAGCACCACATATATTGCTCTGGGCAACACCAGGAATAAGCCCTGAGCCAACATGTCCTATCACCCACCCGACACTCCAAAGAAAGCAACTTCACTGGGAATAGGTAAACTAGAGAAAAGCTATACTGACTGTTCTCTTTCATTTTTCTTGTGCTTATGCTAGACACATTTCCTTTTGGGTACTCGACTTGAAAAAACCCAACACTGCTAGGATGATAATAAATGGCACATGGAAAAGTCTGGATTTTAGAGAGATAATAGGTGTGCTAGACAGAATATTAGTATTAAACAACAGAGATGGTACTTTCTCCAGTCTTAAGATTCCTGGTTCTGTATGAGAGAGACTAATTTTTTGGAAGTGAGCATGCAATGGACAGAGAATGGCTGTCAGATGCAAGGGAGATGGATAGGGTTCAGCATGATGCTCAGGAAATTGGGGTTTAGGGGTTGACAAGCATGAGCCAGGTTCCTGGCGGTATAGGTGATGATATTCAACTAGCAAGTAGATATGACTGACCTAATTCATTTTTTTTTAATTTTTTTTATTTTTTTATTATACCACAGTGAAACATAAAATTACAAAGGTGATCATAATTGGTTCTTGGTAATACAGTATAACAGCACCCATCCCTCCACCAGTGCCCCATTTCCACCACCAATGTGCCCCACCCCTCCTGCCCACCCCCATGCTGCCTTAATAGCAGGTACCCCAGTTTCCTCTCTTTCTCTCTCTGTCTCTCTCTCTGTCTCTGCATCTCTCAGCCTCTTATTTTACACATTGTGACTAGCCCTGCAGGTATTTAGAGTTTATCACTTAAGTCTCTTTGTGTATATTCAATGGTGAGTCTTAATCTGCCATTACCATTTCCCACATTTAGTAAAACACTGGTATCTATTTATGTCGTATTAATGAATGCAATTATAGACCTCGCGGGCTGTGAATGAATGCAGTCATTCTATATCTGACTGACCTAATTCATTTTAAAGATTTTCTTTCTTTTACATTCACTCAAGTTCTACAACCAAGGGGAAACTTTCATTCAATCAATTCAAGAAGTCAGAATATCCACTTGAGGGTGACTTTAAGCATCTTGTTCCTACAGGAAGAAACCAAGGAAATTAAACATCACTCTGCCTCCCTCAGATCCTAATCCCTTTATGTTGCAGGACACCTAAAAGCCTAAAAGCCTCTGCATCTGCCCTGGATTGCCTCCTGCAAATCACTTCGTAGATAAGGGGGTAGTTTAAATGTGGCAGTTTATCTGACCATGTATTCTGTACTGGCTGGTATAAATATTCTCTCATGCTACCACAATCATGGTGGGACTAGCTAGATTTTACCAGCATATTTGCCTGGCCACATTGGATCTCTAAGTAATTAGACCAGAGAGAAATGCTATTTGCCTCCAAGCAAGCAAGCATGGCTCCCTGATAACTCAAAGGCAACTAAAATACAAAACTACCGTGAAGTAGACGAGACTCTTGTGAAGGCTTGGAAAAATATTTAACTGGCATTAGTATAGTCTTGGTACAGAGGCATGCCATCTCAGAAACCCCCTTCTCTACCCTATAAAGGCATTTCCAGGCAGATCAAGGCTCAAAACATTAGCATATAATAGGGCCTAGGTGAGGTGCTGGGAGAAATTACCTGAGAGCATTTGACCCTGCCTGCTTCCCATAATAGTGGGGGTCTGAGTTGCAGGGGTATAAAACTAGCCTGCTTCCTCTCTTTGGGCTCTCTCTTTGTGAGCTCACACCCTTCTTGGAAATCTTGTCTTTGTCTCCTCTCTACAGGGCCTTTACACGTGGTGGTCGCCATCTTGGCCTACACGTGGCTGGGGTTCTAGCTGGGAATCCTAAGCACCGGGTTTTCCTATTGCTGATTTGTATGCCTGAACCTGTGATAAGTAAAGCCTTTTAAAACTGCATCAGATTCCTGAGTCTTCATCCATTCCCTGCCGGCTTCGGAGGTAGAAGGAAACTCGCTTCCTGGCATTGTCGGGGACCCCAGCAGTGTCCCCAACACCTTTAGACACCTTAGACCTGTTAAATGACTGGGGATGGTCCTAATCTCCTGAATGCCTGTGACAGGGTCACCTGGACATCCCTAGAGAGACGAGAATCAGGCTATTTTCCTTATTTTGTTTTTTTTTAAATGCTGAAGCGTATGGAACTCTGGAAAAGAAACGAAAGAAAGGCAAAGACCACAGAACATTGAGAAAAGAGATTTCAAAAGTGTTTGAGGGTGTTTCTTAAAATAAATGCCAAAAAAAATCTAAAACGTGTTTTATTTGCTTCAATATTTGCTAATAGCTAAGACACTCTGAATAAACAGCCTGCAATATTTTATACATAAGCAAATAGCATTTTGTGGTCTTTAAACATGTGATTTTCAGAGTTGTCTGTTTTTCTCTTGGCTCACTCATAAAAAAAAACAAGTATAAATGAACTACAATTTTAATAACCCTTATGGTATGGGGTTATATATTAGATGCAATTCATTGTTTCCTACCCCTTATTTATTTCCCACAGCATACTGCTACTTTTACACTACACAGCCTACCCTGTAGGGAGAAAAAGAGCCCCAAGTCCTTTCTTTTTGCAGACATCCTGTAATTAGCTCTAGTTTTCATAGCTTCACAGCAAGATCCTGCTGCAGAAAAGAGAAAAGTTTTCTTTTCTCAACATGTTTTGGCCAGATGTTTGTATAAAACACAAAATGTAAAGGAAAAGTTTTTGTGCACACTGATGCATATGATTTCATCCTTAATGACTACCTCAAAATGCCATCCCCAGCCCCAATTAAGCAACTCCCTTCTTTCTCCCCATAGGTCTTTTATAAAGGCTGTATGTTGTCCCAGCACCACAGTATCATCAGTTTAGCCATTTAGGACAGTCCCTCAGGAGGAAGCCAACTTACAGCTCCATTCACCTCATCTTCTGTCTTCTGACCAGCAAATCCAAAATATAAAACTTCCGGGGCCGGGGCCAGAGCGATAGTCCAGCGGGTAGGGCGTTTGCCTTACACGGCCAGCCTATGCTGGCCTGGGTTCAATCCCTGGCATCCCATATGGTTCCCCCTAGCACCGCCAGGAGTAATTACTGAGCAAAGAACCAGGAGTAACCCCTGAGTATCGCCGGGTGTGACCCAAAAAGCAAAAAAAAAAAAAAAAACCTTCCTATTGTGTCAGCTGAAAAATTCAATCCCTGTAAATTAAATGTGAAACTCCTGCTGTCTCTCCCATTAACCTTATGATTTTGAATAATTAAGGGATGCTTCTATGGCTCTGTGTTAGAATATTTTGATAAATTTCTTTCAGAATTAGCAGCCAGGTATTGTCAATTTGGCTTGGGATAGCAGCATGTTCAGCTTTTCTGGAAAATATGTTTTTTATAAAAATATCTCTAGTTCCAGGAAGAACACTGCTAAGCTCACCACCCCAACAACAACAAAAAGTCTCTGTCCTCATGATCTTAGCTTTGCATTCATACTAAATTATGTCAAGTCCGTATTGAAAGTGACCTTAGAGGATCCATTTCAGAGCCCCCTTTTTAGATAGCTGGTAAAAATCAGAGGAAGGGAGTTGTTCTAATTCTACCTCTGATTAGTAAAGGTTTCTCAGTCTATTTCCTACACCGATTAAAAACACATGGTGCTGTCTTTTCATGTGGAAACCCCAAAGCACAGCATTTAGAAAAAGCTCATCATCTTCTGTCAGTGATGCTAGGTTGAATCAACTATGATGATACCTCAATATGTCCCCTACCTCTTTCATGTCAGTATTGTTCCTGCCAATTGTCTCATGAATTGGGCTGATTTACCCACTCTCTATTTAATACGTTTCGAGTACAACACATGTAGGAGCATCCATAAGAATCAGTGGCAAACGGTAAGATTCTTGGAGGAGAAATGAATAGGCAAGTTTCTTAGTTTCTCTAAGTCCCAGTTTCCTCATCTTAAAACTAAATTAGAGTCTGGAGAGAGTACAACAAGTAAGGCATATTTGCCTTGCACACAGCAGACCCAAGTTTGAGACCCTGCACTATATCTGGTCCCCCAAGCTCTGCCAGGAGTACTTCCTGAGTACAGAGGCAGAAGTAAGCCCTGAGCAAACCAGGTGTGACCCAAAACCAAAACAAAACTAAACAAGTAACAAGAACTTCTTCATAGGTTATGTGAGGAATGAATAAACAAAGTTGATGAGCCTAAGCATGCAGGGTGTAATACCTAAAGACAGTGAACACCTGGCATATCAGCATGTTTGCTGTATTTAGTTAAAATCCCAAGTGTCTATTGTCGGGAACGCCGCCGGGGTCCCGGACAGTGTCAGGAAAGAGGTTGTCTTCTACCTCCGAGGACGCCTGGAGAACAGATGAAAACTCATGAGTCGGGTGCAGTTCCAAAAATGGCTTTTAACTAGAAATTGAACTCCCATTTGACCCAGCAATACCACTCCTGGGAATCTACTCTGGGAAACCAAAAATAAGCAGCGGAAACACCATCCCTACTTTTATGTTCATAGCAGCATTATTCACAATAGCCAGAATCTGGAAGCAACCAGAGTGCCCGAAAATCGATGACTGGATAAAGAAGCTTTGGTACATCTACACAATGGAATACTATGCAGCTGTTAGGAAAAATAAAGTTATAAAATTTGCCTATAAATGGATGGACATGGAGAAGATTATGTTGAGTGAAATTAGCCAGAAGGAGAGAGAGCAGATACAGAATGACTGCATTTATTTGCATGGCATAAATATATATGTACATATTATGATACCAATATCCAAGGTCAAGTGAAACATATATCAGGAGGTCTTGTCAAAGGTGGAAATTATCACAAACGTGTGGGAGTCAGAGGTTAGGTAAGACAGAAAATGGAACAGGGTGCTAATAATTGTCGAGGGTACTAATGCCAACCGAGAACTGAGCATTAAATAGAGGCAAAAGGATACACATGACAACCTTTTAATGTATGTTCTGTAATCCATAGTCTGGAAAGGAAGGAAAAGAGAGAGAGAAAGGGAAAGAAATAAAGAACCTGCCATGGAGGTGGGCTGGGGAAGAGGGAGGGAACCGGGGATGTTGGTGGTGGGAGATGGGCACTGGTGGCGGGATGGGTGCTGGAACACTGTATGACCAAAACCCAAACATGAACTTTTTAATTGTATATCTTTTTATTTGTATATCTCACGGTGGTATAATAAAATACTTTAAAAAATGGCTTTTAATAGTACAAAAGCTCTTCCACAGCACTCCAATATAATGAACAAACTTTAGCTCTGGTCCGAACTTAGACCATACAAAAGAGCCTAAGTCTCCCACCAAAGAGAGAGAGGATCTCACCCGATCTGAGTCCTACCCAGAAGAAGGAGCGAAAGGCCGAAAGCCAAAAAGCCAAAAGCCGGGGGGAGCCAAAAGCTGAAGGCTGAGAAACCAAAAGGCAAAAGGTGAAGGGGCCTCAAGTCAGCCCCTTATATACACCAAAGTAATCCAATCGGGAGGGGCATGTCAACAAAGAACTCTAAACAGAGTGTAGTGCCACACCCTATTGCAGGTATAAACAAAGGTTATGCCAAGGACTAAGGAGATCATCTCTTATGTAAAACACTGGAGAGAGAGGGCTGATATAAATACATCTTAACTTCATGAGCTTCATGTAATCTAGATGGTACCCACAAGGTCCTTCTTATTATTATCTGCACCAGGGTGATTCTGAGTATCTTGTTCTCGTGTACTGAAAGGGTCACTCTCGCCTGCTTAGAGCAAACTAGTATGATCCTTCCTATAGTCTTCCTATAGTCTCAGCGTAGCCAGGGTGGTAGTCTCCTGGTAAATTCTAACTGTCCCACGCTGGGTGCAGTGGGTATAAAGAGGAGCTGTGCCCAATCTAGAAAACATAGAAGTCTTAGTAGATGTATAAGTCAGAAGTTATTCAATCAAGGTGACTTCTGTAAGTGCCACACCCTCTAGCAATGTTTACATAGAAGAGAAATCTCATTAGAATGAACCTTGACTTAAGTAGATTAAGCTGGGAGTGGGCAAAACAACAAAACTCCCAGAATAGCTAAACCTGTCCTCCAACAGTCTATATTATAAAGATTTGGTTAAAATTTTCTTTTCAACATTTGGTTAAAATAACAATATTATTTGATTACAAGTCCAACTGCCTAAGATAATGAAGTAGGGAGGGCTGAGGCTGTAGCTCAATGGCAGAGTCATGGTTTACACGTATGAAGGTTTGGTCTCCTGTACCACAATACACACACACACACACACACACACACACACACACACACACCACATGAGGGAAAGAAACAGAAGGCTTCATCAATGAGGTTCAGGTTTTAAGACTGAATATTCTAAGCACTTAACAATATCCACTTACCTACCTTTTTGAAAGAAGAGAGATACTAATTTCTCCTCCCTCTCTTAGTCAAGGAGGGCTAGAACTGGAAAGAGACTACTAAAATGACTGAGGTTAAAAATTAAAATCCTTACAGGTCGCTGCCCAGTTTTCCCAATACCACTTGTTGAAGAGGCTTTCCTTACTCCATTTTGGACTCTTTGCACCTTTATCAACGATTAAATGATCATGTGTTTGAGGTTGGGTGTCAGGATACTCAATTCTATTCCATAGGTCCACAGGTCTGTTTTTATTCCAATACAACACTGTTTTAATTACTACTGTCTTGTAGTACAGTTTGAAGTTGGGAAAGGTGATGCCTCCCATCTTCTTTTTCCCAAGGATTGCTTTAGCTATCCTTGGGGGTTTATTGTTCCATACAAATTTCAGGAGTGTTTGATCAATTTCTTTGAAGAATGTCATGGGTATGTATCCTTATAGGAACTGCATTGAATCTGTACAGAGCTCTAGGGAGTATTACCATTTTGACAATGTTGATTCTCCCCATCCATGAGCAGGGGATATGTTTCCATTTCCTTATGTTCTCTTTTATCTCTTGGAGTTTTCTTTGTACAGGTCCTTTACACACTTGGTTAAGTTGATTCCTTATTTGATTTTCTGTGGCACAATTGTGAATGGAATCGTTTCCTTAATATCCCTTTCTTCTCTTTCATTATTTGTATATAGGAAAGCCACTGACTTTTGGGTGTTGATTTTGTATCCTGCCATTCTACTATATGTGTCTATTGTTTCTAGTAGTTTTTTGGTAGAGAGTTTAGGGTTCTCTAGGTATAATATCATGTTATCTGTGAATAATGATAGCTTGACTTCTTCCTTGTCTATCTGGATGCCCTTGATGTCCTTTTCTTCTCTGATTGCTACTGAATAAAAGAGGTGAGAGTGGGCAACCTTGTCTTGTCCCTGATCTCAGGGGAAGGCTTTCAATTTTTCCCCATTTAGAATGATGCTTGCTGTGGGCTTTTGATAGATGGATGTAACTATAACTATCTTGAGGAAAGTCCCTTCAATTCCCTTTTCTGGAGAGTTTTAATCATGAACGGGTGCTGGATCTTGTCAAATGCTTTCTCTGCATCTATTGATAGGATCATATGGTTTTTATTTTTTTCTCTTATAGATATGATAAGAGAAAAAAAATGAATTTTGACCTGTGTCTAACACCATGCACAAAAATCAGATCAAAATGGATTAAACATCTCAATATCAGACTTGAATTCATAAAGTACTTTGAAGAAAATATAGGAAAAACCCTCCACAACATTGAAGTTAAAGGCATCTTCAAAGATGAAACATCACTAACAAAGTAACTAGAAGAAAAGATAAACATATGGGACTACATGAAACCAAAAAGCTTCTGCACCTCAAAAGAAACAGTGACTAAGATATAAAGGCAGTCCACAGAATGCCAAATAATATTCACCCAATACCCATCTGTTAAGGGGTTAATATCCAGGATATAATCAGGCACTGTTAGGGCTTTACAAGAAGAAAACAAACAACCCCATCAAAAAATGGGGAGAAAAAATACACAGAAACTTCAACAAGGAAGAAATTTGAATGGCCACAAAACATATGAAAAATGCTCATCATCACTAATCATCAGAGAGATGCAAATCAAAACAACAATGAGATGTCATTTTACACCACAGATACTGGCACATATTCAAAAGAACAAGAACAACAAGTGCTGGCGTGAATGTGGGGAAAAGGGGACACTCATCCATTGTTGGTGGGCATGCCGACTGGTAAAACCTTTCTGGAAAACAATATGGACATTCCTCCAAAGACTAGAAACTGAACTCCCATTTGACCCAGCCATACCACTCCTGGGAATATACTCTGGGAAGCCAAAAATATGCAGCAGAAACACCATCCCTACTTTTATGTTCATAGCAGCATTATTCACAATAGCCAGAATCTGGAAACAACCAGAGTGCTCTAGAATCGATGACTGGATAAAGAAGCTTTGGTACATCTACACAGTGCAATACTATGCAGCTGTTAGGAAAAATAAAGTTATTAAATTTGTTTATAAATGGATGAACATGGAGAAGATTATGTTGAGTGAAATTAGCCAGAAGGAGAGAGACAGATACAGAATGACTGCATTTATTTGCATGACATAAATATAAATGTACATATTATGATAACAATATCCAAGGTCAAGAGAAACATGACCTTGTATCAGAAGGTCTTGTCAAAGGTGGAAATTATCACAAACCTGTGGGAGTCAGAGGCTAGGTAAGACAGAAAATGGAACAGTGTGCTAACAATTGTCGAGGGTACTAATACCAACCTAGAACTGAGCATTAAACAGAGGTAAAAGATACACATGACAACCCTTTAATGTATGTTCTGTAATCCATAGTCTGGAAGGAAAGGAAAGAGAAGGAGAAAGGGAAAGAAATAAAGAACCTGCCAAGGAGGAGGGGGCTGGGGGAGGGGGAGGGAAAGAAAGAAAGAAAGAAAGAAAGAAAGAAGGAAAGAAAGAAGGAAGGAAGGAAGGAAGGAAAGGAAGGAAGGAAGGAAGGAAGGAAGGAAGGAAGGAAGGAAGGAAGGAAGGAAGGAAGGAAGGAAGGAAGGGAAGGAAGGAAGGAAGGAAGGAAGGAAGGAAGGAAGGAAGGAAGGAAGGAAGGAAGGAAGGAAGGAAGGAAGGAAGGAAGGAAGGAAGGGAGGGGGGGGGGGGGGGGGGGGGGGGGGGGGGGGGGGGGGGGGGGGGGGGGGGGGGGGGGGGGGGGGGGGGGGGGGGGGGGGGGGGGGGGGAGGAAGGAAGGAAGGAAGGAAGGAAGGAAGGAAGGAAGGAAGGAAGGAAGGAAGGAAGGAAGGAAGGAAGAAAGAAAGAAAGAAAGAAAGAAAGAAAGAAAGAAAGAAAGAAAGAAAGAAAGAAAAGAAAGAAAAGAAAGAAAGAAAGAAAAGAAAGAAAGAAAGAAAGAAAAGAAAGAAAGAAAGAAAGAAAGAAAGAAAGAAAAGAAAGAAAGAAAGAAAGAAAGAAAGAAAGAAAGAAAGACACCCATGCAGCGGGGAGCTCTGGATAACAGCACTCGATTTACTGAACTCAGTTTAAGCCTTTTATACAATATTTGGGCGGAGGGAGTACAAGCACACATCACAGGGGAATGGCAAGCTCCTGGGCCATTGTAACCGGGGAACAAATGACAATCACAGACTTAGCATTTGCAAGGTAACATTAGCAAGGTAATAATCATTGATTTACATATCCCTGTGATCAGAGATCAGAAGACCAGGCACATTCTGCTTCACCTTAGCTTGGATAAGCACAGATGTTTTGGATGCAACCATATGGGCAGGGCCCATTTCTGGGTACTGCCTGCCTTTAGTGTCTTGTGGCAGGAAAATGCTGAACCCTAAGGCTAGCAGTTCAGAGCCCAACAGAGACTCTGAGAGTTGGAGATTCTTTTGCTGAACAAAACCTGCTTATTTGTTTCATTATAATTAGGGTAATGAGGTTCTAATGCTGTTAATGTTTAGGATGTGTGTGTAATGATATATAGAGATATATAGTAAAAAGTACTGCTTCCCCCTCTACCAAAAAAGCCCAAGAGCCTCCCCCATCACCCCTACATCATCTTGAGTCCACCTCTTCATTCCCCATATTCTCCCAATCTGGGTCTGATTTTTGTAACTAAGGCAAGGAGTTCATCATTTTCTATATTAAAACTTCATCTTATTCTCATTGACCCAATCAAAATAAGAGCCCCATTTTTTATTGCTCTTTACTGAGTTTTGAACCCAGACCAAGTGCATTTTAAATTTCAGTTCTGACCCTTTCACTGGTTGTTTTCTCTAAGTCTCAGTGTTCTCAGTTAAGAAAATGGCACTAATCATACACCTTCTTTGTAGTACAGTTTGAGGTTGGGAAAGGTGATGCCCCCATCTTCTTCTTCCCAAGGATTGCTTTAGCTATCCGTGGGGGTTTATTATTCCATACAAATTTCAGGAGTGTTTGGTCAATTTCTTTAAAGAATGTCATGGGAATCCTTATAGGAACCGCATTGAATCTGTACAAAGCTCTAGGGAGTATTACCATCTTGACAATGTTAATTCTCCCCATCCATGAGCAGGGAATGTGTTTCCATTTCCTCGTGTCCTCTTTTATTTCTTTAAGCAGTGTCTTGTAGTTCTCTTTGTATAGGTCCTTTACACACTTGGTTAAGCTGATTCCTAGGTATTTGATTTTCTGTGGCACAATTGTGAATGGAATCGATTTCTTAATATCCCTTTCTTCTCTTTCATTATTTGTGTATAAGAAAGCCACAGACTTTTATGTATTGATTTTGTACCCTGCCACTCTACTATACATATCTATTGTTTCTAAGAGTTTTTGGGTCGAGAGTTTAGGGTTCTCTAGGTATAATATCATGTCATCTGCAAATAATGATAGCTTGATTTCTTCCTTGCCTATCTGGGTGCCCTTAATGTCCTTTTCTTCTCTGATTGCTATGGCGAGTACTTCCAGTACTATATTGAATAAAAAGAGGTAAGAGAGGGCAACCTTGTCGTGTTCCTGATCTTAAGGGGAAGGCTTTCAATTTTTCCCCATTGAGAATGATATTCGCTGTGGGCTTTTGGTAGATGGCTTTGACTATCTTGAGGAAGTTTCCTTCAATTCCCATTTTCTGGAGGGTTTTAATCATGAATGGGTGCTGGATCTTGTCAAATGCCTTTTCTGCATCTATCGATAGGACCATATGGTTTTATTTTTTATCTTATTGATATGATGTATTATGTTGATTGATTTGCGAATGTTGAACCATCCTTGCATTCCCGGGATGAATCCTACTTGGTCATGATGTATGATCTTTTTGATGGGTCTTTGGATTCTGTTTGCTAGTATTTTGTTGAAGATATTAGCATCTGTGTTCATCAAGGTGATTGGTCTGTAATTTTCCTTCTTTGTATTGTCTCTCCCTGCTTTGGGTATAGGGTGATATGTGCCTCATAAAAGCTGTTTGGGAGTGTTTCTATTTCTTCTATTTCCTGGAAGAGCTTGAACAGGACTGGCAGTAGCAGCAGTAATTAAAACAGCGTGGTACTGGAATAAAAACAGACCTGTGGACCTATGGTATAGAGTTGAGTATCCTGACACCCACCCTCAAATACATGATCAGTTAATCTTTGATAAAGGTGCAAAGAGTCCAAACTGGAGTAAGGACAGCCTCTTCAACAAGTGGTCCTGGGAAAACTGGACAGCTACATGTAAAAAAATGAATTTTGACCTGTGTCTAACACCTTGTACAAAAATCAGATCAAAATGGATTAAAGATCTCAATATCAGACCTGATTCCATAAAGTACACTGAAGAAAATATAGGAAAAACCCTCCACGACATTGAAGCTAAAGACATCTTCAAAGGTGAAACACCATTAACAAAGCAACTAGAAGAAAATATAAACATATGGGACTACATGAAACTGAAGAGCTTCTGCACCTCGAAAGAAACAGTGACCAAGATAGAAAGTCCACAGAATGGGAAAGAATATTCACCCAATACCCATCTGATAAGGGGTTAATATCCAGGATATATCAGGCACTGGTACAGCCATATAAGAAAAAAATCAGCCAACCCCATTAGAAAATGGGGAGAAGAGATGAACAGAAACTTTGACAAGGAAGAAATCCGAATGGCCAAAAGGCATATGAAAAAATGCTCATCATCACTAACCATCAGAAAGATGCAAATCAAAACAACAATGAGATATCACCTCACACCACAGAGAATGGCCCATATTCAAAAGGGTAAAAGCAACAAGTGCTGGCGTGGATGCGGGAAAAGGGGACTCTCATACATTGTTGGCGGGAATGTCGACTTGTACAACCTTTCTGGAAAACAATATGGACATTCCTCCAAAGACTAGAAATTGAGCTCCCCCTTTGACCCAGCCATACCACTCCTGGGAATATACCCTGGGAAGCCAAAAACACACAGCGGAAACACAATCCGCACTTTTATTTTCATAGCAGCACTATTCACAATAGCCAGAACCTGGAAACAACCAGTATGCACGAGAACTAATGACTGGATAAAGAAACTGTGGTACATCTACACAATGGAATACTATGCAGCTGTCAGGAAAAATGAAGTTATGAAATTTGCCTATAAATGGATGGACATGGAAAGAATCATGTTGAGTGAAATTAGTCAGAAGGAAAGAGAGGGACATAGAATGACTGCATTTATTTGCATGACATAAATATACCAGGTGATCTTAACCAAAAAGTGGAAATTGCCACAAGCACGTGGGAGTCAGAGGTTAGGTAAGATAGAGAAGGGAACATGTGTGAATAAATGTCAAAAGGTCTGATACCAACATAGAACTGAGCATTAAATACAGACAAAAAAATGCAAATGATGGCTTGCAAGTGTATGTAGTGCAACCCACAATGTGTAGGAGAAGGAGGAGAGAGAGAGGAGAGAGAGAGAAGATAAAGAACCTGCCATTTAGGCAGGACGTGGGAGGGGAGGGAATTGGGGACATGGGTGATGGGTGATGGGCACTGGTGGAGGGCGGGTGCTGGAACACTGTGTGACCAAAACCTCCAAGCGTGAACAACGTTGTAATTGTATATCTCACAGTGGTATAATAAAATGCTTAAAAAAAAATCATACACCTTCTGCGGGACTTTTGCATGAGATTAATTTGCATCTTACTGGTTATAAACAGGGGAAAGGCCTTGCTAAGAAGCTATTAATGGCAGTGAATATCTCTTTAGCCCTGGTGTCTTGACCAGTTTCTTACAAGTATTTAATAGATATTTGGTGTTTAAGGAAAAGTTGACATTGATTTATCAGCTGCAACAATTTTTCTATGAAAAAGCTATGAGTCATCTGGGAACCAAGACAATGGCCCACATTTTCTCCTATGTCTCTCTGTGAATCTCTCCTTTCAGTGCCTGCCTCAGCGAGGTTGTCAAGGTTACCTCTCATCTTTGGAATATTATTAGATGTTGACCCATATTGTGTAAAAAATTATACGTAGACCTGGATATGTTTTCTTCCCTTACTGTGTCGACTACTGTCACTCTCTTCTCTGATCTGTTTCCTTCATTTTACTGCATTCAAATTTGTGAAAGATTTTACAATTTAGCTATTCACCAGAATGATGCCATTCTGCAATATAAGGACTCAGTGGGACTCAAGAGACTTAGGTTCAAACCATGAAAAATAGAAAGTTCTTTTGACATTTTAAGTGAGACTCTTATCTACCTCTTCTTTCTGTAGGTACTGTCTACAGTTTCTGTTATATTAAGACCTGTTCGCATACTTCCATCACTTCTACCACCACCATAATCTCCATCATTAGCTCAGCAGTTTATTTTTGTCCTTGTGTTAGGTGTTGTAGTAAGTGCTTCGCATGCAGAAGATTTTTAATCTCACCCCAGTCTTATGAAAAAAGCACTTATATTACTCCTGTTTTACAGATGAAAATACTGAGGCTCAATAGGATAAGTAACTAGCTTCTCATCACACAGTTAAGATTAAATCCAGGTTTAATTGGACTCAGTCCTGTGATATGAACTTTTCATTGTGCTATAAAATCAAAGTAAAAGAGTTCTCAAAGCTGACGAAATTCCTTCCAGTTTCATGACTATACAATTGAGGAGTGGCAATGAACACTAGTCTGCTGAATATTTCAGTGGTATGGAATTAGTAATCTAGTCTGAACTTTGGGGTTAAATGAAACATTATTTGTTTGCCTACCTCCCACTCAAATCTCTAAACCACTACTAGAACAGGAAGTGGATTGTAGTTGAGAAAAGTTAGTTTAATGGGGAATAGTGTCTTTTAAGTCACTTTTTTTAAAGTGTACATTGTAAGATGAAAAGTTAAAAGAAAGGGTCAAGGATACAATACTTGTTAAATCAGTTGTTTTGGCATGGGCCCACCCAGGTTCTTTCCCCAACACCCTACCATCACTATCAGATGTGGTCCAAAACCCCCTCAAAAATAACACTAAACATTAATAGCGTTATAATCGTCTTACTTAAACTGCAATGAAAATTAGAATTTTTAGGTTAAGGAAAAGAAAATACACACTAATATTTTTCTTCTGACTAGTTTAAAGAATTGTACTTCTGACCAATTTAAAGAAAAAATTAAGAATTTTTCTTTGAAAAAACAACAATCCTTTCAAACTGAATTGAGGTTAAGAATATTGAGTGTGTTGACTATCTTCATTTCCTTTTGTGAGAATTATCTATTCATAAAAGTTGGCTTTTCCACTTAAAATGTGTTTACATGTAATATAATATTCTGTGTAATGTTCTGTCTACAATGGAAGTTAGACCTTTCAATTGTTGTTATAGTGTAAATATTTACCTTGCATGCTGTGCATACTTTCTTTGGCTGTAATATTTTCTGTCCAAAGATATTTTTAATTTTTATGTTTAAATGGATAGCTTTGAGATTTCCTATGACAAGGAAAAACTTAGTTATCAAAACCTAGTTTTGCTAATCCATTTCATGTCAATAAGAAGGCAGGGAGGCACTGTATGATTTGTAAGGTAATTTGCAGAAGGTTTCCTGTTAGTCTCTGGGCATCATTAAATAATAGCCATGTGCTGATTTGGCCACTTTCCATGCAAAGCCTCATAGTCACTCTATCAGCGCTGAAATCAGTTTGCAATGCCTGGCTGGTCATGATCGGTGTTAACACCAGCCCATAAAACCACTGCTACTTTATGGGTTTGTTGAAATGTCAAGTGATTTGCTGCTGAGCAAAAGAACGAAGGAGAGAGAAGGAAGAAAGCTGGAAAGGTGGGAGAGGAGAAAACTGTAAATAAATGGAAAGAAATCAAAGAAAAAAGGTAATGGGACAAGTGCAAAGAAGAATAAAGTTGTTAAAATAAAATAGAAAGTGAAGAAGGAAAAGAGAACACATAAAGGGAAATAAGTATAAAGTCAAGAAGGAAGGAAGGAGAAATGAAAATTAATAACTTCAGAAAAAAGGGAGAAATTTTGTAACTTCAGACTAAATCCATTTCCATCATTCAAACTGTTCATGAATCATAAATACTAGGAAGAAGAGAGAATACACAGTTCCTTTGCATCAAAGCTCCCTTTTTATAGGAAGAAAGACAAGGAATGTGCCTCAACCTTACTGCACATTCGTAACAGAAAAGATCCACCTCCAGTCTGGCCATCCAGTCTGACTTACTTTGTCTCACATAACAAATTGTATTGGAAATTGGCTATTATTATTTTGAGTTGACTTTAAGTAACATCAACATAAATAACACTAAAGCAAAAAAATGGGGGGCATCTTTGGCTATAGAGGAAATTCTTTTCTTTTCTTTTTTTTTTTTTTTTTGGGTCATACCCAGCAATGCTCAGGGTTTCTCCCTGCTCTGCACTCGGGAATTACTCCTGGTGCGGGGACCAAAGGGATGCCGGGATTGAATCCGAGCAGGCATGGGCCGGCCGCGTGCAAGGCAAACGCCCTACCCACTGGACTATAGCTCCAGCTCTGGCCCCGGAAATTCTTAAACTGTGTGAGCTTTTTTAATTGCAGCACATTGCAATACAGATTTTTGTGTATATTTAAAAAATAAAATTAATGAACTGAAATCTTTGGTATTGGTTGGATTTTAAGTATTTATGTAAAGGAAAATACAATCATGAATAAAAAAGTCAGTTTCTTCTAAATTCAAACAAATTAACAATTTTGTGGGTGCTAAGACTGAAATATAAAGTCACTTTATTTTCTGGAACCAAATAATACAGATAAAAACCTTGATAATATATATCAACATACCGAGTAACAAGTTTCTTCTTAAGGACTTAGTCATCCTTTCTTATTTCCTTAAAAAGGAAATCATCACTAATTCTGCTAATTTTAACTTCATATCAACACTTTTTGAAAATTTGAAAATGTACTAAACAATTATCCTTGCCACTGAAGTACATTATGACTTCATTATAACTTTGTATACACCAGTTAAAAGGATTTTTAAAAAAAGCAACAGTTTCTAGCTGTGGTGTGCACAGACAGTTCATGTCAAACACTGAAACTCTTTGCAGTTTCTGGCTTTTGACCTGTGCCAAGCAACTTTTCTGGAAATAAGTTAATGAAAGCATTTGTGATGAAAAGATTGAATACAGGAGAGGAAGACTTTCTGAGTAAAACAAAACTGCTGTTCTTACTGGTTCTGCTGAGTGCTCTTAGGATGACGCTATTATTATAAAAACAGCCACATAATACCCCTCTAACTTGCTCAGTTATTGCCAAGATGCTTCACTGTATCACTGTCTTCCCGTTCATCATTGATTTGCTTGAGCAGGCACCAGTAACATCTCCATATGACCTGTCTCATGCAAGTAGAGGCCCAAGGGCACCTGCTTGCTTCAGGAACATACAGAGCCTCAAACCATTCTATCAGGTCATGGGAATGAGGTCTATAATTGTTACTGGTATTTGGCATATCAAACACAACACGGGTAGCTTGCCAGGCTCTGCCGTGTGGGTAGCATACTCTTGTAGCCATCTCTAAATCCAGCATTTATTGATGAACCACAATGCAATGTATATTTTATGTATATTTTTTAAATATACATAAAAATCTATATTCGACAAGCGGCCGTGCAATAGGCCCAATAGCGGCTGCAATAGGCAGCCGGACTTCCCCCTCATCAGAACTCCACCCAGCAGACCAGCCTATCACAGCCCGGCTCATCGAGATCCACCCTGCTGCAGTCTTTTTAATCTGGCCCAGGTATGCTAATCCAGAGACAGACATGGGGCAGAGCTGCTACTGGCTCTCCCTGTGCTCAGCCGCTCATGAGGCGCCCGGGAGGGATGGCAGGTTCTAGCCCTGGCCTGCCACTCCAGCAGAGCCTCACAACAAGCCAGACAACCCCCCCACTCCATGAGGGCCTCCATTTTCCACATCTGGACTGCCCCCTTGTCAGAACTCCACCCAGCAGGTCAAGATGCTTAACATTGCTTATTCGCCATCTAAATGCATATGTTGGGGGAGGTGTGGAGGGCTCGGTCCGGGCACTGTGCTAATTTAGGGATTCCTTTTTAGGGGTTAGCAAATGGTATGTTAAGATTATTCATCTTCAAATAAGCGGTAAATTGCACACTCATATATAACTCTTCTTCAGGTGAAGGAGAAAGTCCCGCAGTTAAAAACTGAAATGTGGAAATCAAATTGAAAATACCCTTTCCCTGGCACCTGATCCATAACAGAGAATTATCATCAATGGAGAAACTTGCCTTGGAAATGAAGGTCTTTGCTTTCCTTTCCCAGGTGGGCAATGAGTTTGTGTTTGTCCTCAAGCGTTTCAAAATTCCCCCATGTCCCGTGTCTGGCTCCTTCCCTAATTCACAGGGGTGTCTCTGCAGACCTTTGATTAGAGACCAATCACTTTCACTTCTGCTGGGGAAATTCCAAACCTCTTTTTATAAATGGCGGAGAAAAGGATAAAACCCAGCTCTTCTGATAATGAATATTGTGCTTTGAAGACTTTAGTCATTTTTCAAGACCAATAAAATCATAAATGACATTCAGAGAAGCACTGGGGTGTTCATGGGGAGGAAGGAAAGAAAAAGGACTGAAAGTAAAGGAAAGAAAGAGAAAAGAGAGGAAAGAAAAGAGACAGTGGTAGAAAGATGGGCCAGACACTAGTGGTACATTCATCTGTTCCAGAACCCCTGCGTGAGCATCCGCCTGAATCTTGACATTAAACTGCATGCGGAGTTTCCACTGCATCTGACTCAGGGGCTATTTGCTGAATCAGTTGCCTGGAGTTAAAATCAGGAAATTCACCCAAAATTGAAGGAGCCCCTTGGTCAGGGGCACTCAGCTTATACCTGGAAGGACGATTCCTTTGATCTCTGTGTTTGGCCTCTTGTGTAACCCCTTGTTTGGTGTGCAGCTGTTTGTCCGCCAAATTCCTGCTGCTGGTTTGCAGGGTGGGGGCTGGGAGTGGAGAGAATCCCTCACCTCAAAGATTCTGTTCCTCTGCCGCTCTCAAGCGCTAGCCCAGAAAGGAGGCCAGTCTTCCTCAGTGCTGCCTCAAAGCAGGTGCAGTGCAGTTCCACAGACATTAACTGGGATAAGCACTTAATGAATGCTTACTCTGTGTGCGGAAGGAGAGAGAGACCATGCACAGCTCCTGACCGCCTGGAGGTCTTACTGTAACTCCATAATGAGAATTTTCATCTGGGTGACTCCTTCCCTCTGAGAACAAAGGAGACTTCTCTTCAACTGCTTCCTCAGGGTGCAGAGAAGGTGGGGAGGTGGTATGTTTATTCCCATTCTCCAGCTGGGTAGAATGAGTTCTATTGAAGGCAAGTCCCTTGCTAAAGTTCACCCAGAGGTCAGAACCTCAGAGAGTGGGGGAAAAAGCACTGGGTTGACATTGGGGGATGGGAGGACAATTTAAACTGACTGAACAAAGCTTCTGTGTGGGAGGGAGCATCTCTGAAAAGAAATGCCTTGCTCTGAGTTTTTTGATAAACATGGTCACCTACAGAATTTTTTTTTTTCTTGGGGAGGGGGCACCAAGAAATGCTCAGGACTTATTCCTGGCTCTGCATTCAGGGATCACTCCCCATGGTGCTCCGGGATCCACATAGAATGTCAGAGATCAAACCTGGGTCACCTGCAGGCAAAGCAAGAGGCCAACTTGCTGTATTATCACTCCAGCCCCTACAGCATTTATTCGCAATATGAGGTCAGCAAGCATTCATTCATTCTCAATATGAGGTCAGCAGGATTGGCTGCGTGCTAGGAGACAGAGCCTTTCAGGTCAACACACTGATCTGCAAATTCCTCACAGCTTCATGCTTCAGGATTCCCAGGAGGGCCAAGGAAAACACTCTTGTACTGGGGACACTTGGCCTTCAGCTGCACTGCTCGACAAGACATGTCAGCCCTGGTTCCACCCTTTACTGTCTGAGGGACCCGGTGAGTAAGCAGCCCCTCTCTGTCCACAGTATACTGGCTGTGAATAAGGGACCATCATTTCTGCTCTGCATCTCACAAGGATGCGCTGACAAAGTCTGTATGTTTTAAACATACAAGCATATAAGTGAGTTACTAGTGACATCAGTTGTGCTCTCAGAGTTAACTTACTGAGTTAGTTGCATTGCCTTTAGGGTAATCACTGCAATTCCCAGGAGTTTTCCTTGCCCAAAAATCTCCCTCCAACAACCAGCCATGATGAAACAATTTCTCCATTGGCTGGATTCCTTTCTGCTAAGGCCCTGTGGACCCCACCACAGACTCCTTTGAAAAGCAAACTCTAACTCAAGCCACTGTCAGTCATTTGTCAACTTCAATTAATTTATGAGCCAGGCTGTATTTTTATCACTATTTGCAGTTAGGTTTGAATGAGAGAAAGGGTAAAAATATTTACACAGGGCAGAAAAAGCAACAGTTGGGGATGGATAAGGGGTTTGGGTGCTGAGAAGATTGCACACATACTGATTTGGTCACAGAAGGAGTCTGACAAATTAACTGCCTCCACTGAAATGATGTCCAGATTTGCCTCATGTGAATGGTGTTTCTCTTGTCTAATAATATTGATGTACTGGAAGGACTTGAAAATTATTCTAACAAGGAACTACAGAAGCCAAAACTCCCCAGAAAACAATGAATTCATGGAGAATCGTATGTTTTAGTGGTCCCTTTGGCTTGCTTTGCTTAAACAAACTTGTCCTCAAGCATCTCACACTTCTCCCATTATGGAGTCCAAGCTTTACCTCAGCCATTGAAGAGTCTTTTGCCCCTAAACATTTCTAGAAATGCTAACACATGACTAGAAATAATTCCATTGGGAGACCTCACCAGGATGGGAGCCCATTAGGCTTCTGATGCCTCCACAAAGGTGCCCAATCAGGATATGTAAGATAGACCAGTGTGATAATGATTGTTGGAAATGATAAGCCCAGACTAGAACGGAGCATTGAGCGTAGGCAAAGGGGTTATATGATAACCCCTGAATGTATGTATTGTAAGTCACAATGTGTGGGAGAAGGGAGAGAGAGAGAGAGAGAGAGAGAGAGAGAGAGAGAGAGTGAGAGAAAGGGTGTCAAGGAGCTGTTGGGGTCCCCAAAGATATCAGGAAATTAGTTCCCTTCTACCTCTAAAGCCAGTGGGGAATGGATGAAAAGTCAGGAGTCCAGCACAGTTTTAAAAGGCTTTACTCTCACAGGTTTTGGTATAAAATCCAGTAACAGGAAAACCCTGGAATTTAGGTTCCTAGCTGGGCCCGGCCACATGTAGGTTTAGAATTCTAGGACAAGATGGCCGCTACCATGTGCTAAGGCCTAACAGGGAAGAGAATGGAGAATGAGAGGAGAGGCAGAGAGCAAAGCAGAGCCAAAATGGCCCAAAAAAGCCCTTTCTCCTTTCTCCAAGCTTATTTTATAGATAGAAGCCCACCAAAACCTTCCAGCCCAGCCCATCGTGGACTGGGCTATCTAGAGATGAAGGCAGATAAATGAACCTATTGAAATGCATATCTTCAGGTGGGCCCTTTGGCTTCACAATGCCTGAACTGACTTTTTTCTTAAAAAGTTAATAAAAATCAATTTAAAAAAATTTTAATTTTTGCAAAACAAACAAAGGTGCCCGCTTAGGATAAAAATTATTCATACCCATGTTGCTGTCTCAGTTAATGAACCCCAACCTGAAAATCCAGGAGGCCCTAAACTGATGAATTTATGATACTACCCTTTGTCTACGATGGAAGCCCTCCTCACCTACCCACTTAGTAAAGTGAGAGGAAAGTGATGTAGTGTGACTGTCAGCAAAGAGGTGCACAGCAAACTTGTTCAACCATAGCCATCAGAAGGACTCTAGAAGGGCTCTATCTTCAGAGGCTGGAAAGGTAAGCTGGGATGTGGGCACCCATCATCTGGGGACGATTCCCCAGACATCCTGCCCAAGTCAATTTTGCAACTACTGTCATCCCATTGGATAGTCACCTGTGAGCCCCAAGCTGCTGGAACTGTGATTCAAAGCTGAAGGTGTTGGTTGGGCGAGTAGGTCCATTCAGCCTTGACCCTCCTGCAGAGTTGCCTGAGGCTCGTGGGCTTTTACCATTACAAGTTTATCACTCTGGGCTGGGGAGAGATAAACTCTTCCAGGCTGTTTATCTCCAGATAAACTCACTAAGGCAGCAGGTAGGGCACTTGTCTTGCATGTGGTCAACCCGACTTCAATCCCCAGCACCCCACATTGCTCCCCAAGCCTGGCAGGATAGACCTCTGAACACAGCATTTTTTAAGCTCTGAGCACCGCTCAATATGGCCAAAAACTAATTTTTTTTCATTGAAGCTTTTGGGCTGCCTGAGCAATCATCAGTGAGCAGACAGGAGGGCCATCTATTCGGTATAGTATCACTCTGACACCCCTGACTCCAAAGCGAGCCATTTTTTGGCAGCCACATTAAAAACTGTTAGTAAGTACATCAACATTTATTAGGTACATGAAAATCAGAAGCTGGGGTATTTCACATCGCCAATTATCAAACACTCTTATAGAGTAAAATCGTGGCAACTCCCTATTCTATTTTTAGCCTATATTCCCCTATTATATTTTTGCACTCTACATTTAAAACACAAAATTTTTTTTATTCTCTTCTTTCATGGGTGCACGTTTGATGGCTGTCATCTATTCTATTCTTTAATGGGCATATATTTGCTACCCATTTATATCCTACAACCTAAACTGTTTTGCCCAGGAGACTATCCCAACCTTGGAGTTCACAAAAACTAAATTTTTGTTTAAATTTTACCAAAGAAGTTTATCATTCTTTCCAATCATAAACACTGTGCATTTTTGAGACTGAAAACTGGCTCCAGGATAAGTGGATGAGGACAAGTTCCAGAATCCAAACTCCTTACTCTGCACCCACATTGTCCCTGATCCCCAAAAGGACAGAAATAGCTTCCCCCTTCCCGGTAGAATAATATCCTTCATGTATGGGAAACTTCACTTTTAAACAGGTTGGCAATGCCGGCTTGGTAGTTATGTTTAATGAGTAAAATTCAGAATTATAAGTTCAAAAACCCTGTGTGTCAGCAGAAACACCAACCACCATTTTTCTGGTGGTCCCTAAGCATACAGAAAATCAGCAGATACCCAGTGAACCTACTGGGTATGTGTATGACCCACTCCCGATTCCTGGAATTCCAATCATCTGGAACCAACCTGGTTCTAGCACTATTATTGTCCTAATCCAGAACTAAAACACTCTTTGAAGGAATGAAGGAACAACAAATACTAAAACCCAGAAAACTACATTATTGGAAACTTTCCTCTTTTTGGGTCCCATCTCTGCTTGCTACATTGTAGATAGTTGAATTTAAAATATGTCCTAGGGACTAGAAAAGAGATAAAGAACTCTCCATAGAGGCAGGCTAGGGGAAATGGGAAGGAATCGGGACATTGGTGGTGGGAAATGGGCACTGGTGGAGGGATTGGTGCTGAAACAATGTATGACCAAACCCAGACATGAACACCTTTGTAAATTATATATCACATGGTAGTATAATAAAATAAAAAATAATAATAAAATAAAATAAAATATGTCCTACAGGTAGTTACCTTTAACCGGCTTGGTAGTTATGTTTAATGAGTAAAATTCAGAATTATATGTTCAAAAACCCTGTGTGTCAGCAGAAACACCATCCGCACTTTTATTTTATTTTCATAGCAGCACTATTCACAATAGCCAGAACCTGGAAACAACCAGTATGCCCGAGAACTGATGACTGAATAAAGAAACTTTGGTACATCTACACAATGGAATACTATGCAGCAATTATGAAAAGTGAAGTTATGAAATTTGCCTATAAATGGATGGACATGGAAAGGATCATGTTGAGTGAAATTAGTCAGAAGGAAAGAGAGATATGGAATGACTGCATTTATTTGCATGACATAAATACATATATACATATTATGATACCAAAATCCAATGTCAGGCTCAACGTGGATCAGGAGGTCATACCAAAAGTGGAAATTACCACAAATATGTGGGAGTCAGAAGTTAGGTAAGACAGAGAAGGGAACATGTGCAAATAAATGTCGAATGGGCTAATACAACCTAGAACTGAGCATTAAATACAGCCAAAAAAATGCAAATGATGGCCTCTAAGTGTACGTACTGCAACTCACAATATGTAAGAGAAGGAAAAGAGAGAAAGGGAAAGAGAAAAGAGATAAAGAACCTGCCATGGAGGCAGGCTATGGGAGGGGGAGGGTATTGGGGACATTGATGGTGGGAAATGGGCACTTGTGGAGGGCAGGGTGCTGGAACACTATGTGACCGAAACTTCCAAACATGAACAACATTGTAATTGTATATCTCACGGTGGTATAATAAAATATTAATAAAAAAGATTTAAAACAAAAACCCTAGGGCGGAGCGATAGCCCAGCGGTAGGGCATTTGCCTTGCTCGCGGCCGGCCGGAGCTGGCCTGGGTTCAATCCCGGCATCCCATATGGTCCCCCGAGCACCACCAGTACTAATTCCTGAGTGCAGAGCCAGGAGTAACCCCTGAGCATCACCAGGTGTGACCCAAAAAGCAAAAAAAAAAAAAAAAAAAAAAAAAGAAAAAAACAAGAAAAAAAAACTCTGTGTGTGAGTGTGTGTGTGTGTGTGATTATACACATAGTGTTACACTGCAAATACTCTACAATCCCAAACCAAGCAGGATCTTGCTGAACATGTAGCATATCTGCAACTTCCCTTAAAATAAAATGTTGAAGAAAGTTTCCTTCTCTTAAAGGGCTGGAGAGATGGTGCAGTAAGAAAGGCTCTTGTCTTGCATGCGGTCCACTTGAGTCTGATCATTGGCACCCCATATGATCCCCAACATCTGCCAAGAGTTATCCCTGAGCTCAGAAACAGATTTAAGCCCTGAGCACTACTGGTTTTGCCCTGAGCAAAACCAAATAAACAAAAGGAATATCTATAATGAAGAAAGCACAAAAGTACAGAAAAATGTATTAAAGAAAACAGTTATCAACCATTATCAGCTTAGAGATATCCTGGTTAATATTTGAATGCTGTTCTTATGAAGTTATTGGGCATAAATTAAAGTTTTAGAAAATATCTAATATTTTTGTGAAATCAATTAATAAATTTCCTATGAACATTATTTCTCCAAAATATCTCCTAAGATACCTATTAAAGATATCTCTTAGTGTTATTTGTGTTTTAGTCACAAACAATTCAAATGCATGTACATTTGTAAGACAGAAATATTAACTGAGTGTAGCATAATATTCAGAGCAAAATTAATGACAGTATTAATAAGAAGATCCATATGTCTATTAAGCACATGACCCACTTGAGTTTTATCACTTGCACCCCATATTAAGGTGCATCAGTAATATTAAGGTGGTTTCCTTTCAGGGTTTTTTTTTTTTTTTTATTGCTACCTCTCTGACCTCTCTTACCAGTGAGATAAGACATGCTTTGAGGAGCAGACTTTTCTTCGTATTTGAGAACAGCCAAAATGCCATCCAGATATTTTATTCTGATTGGGATGTCAAGTGATCAAGTGATACTGTCTAGTAGGTTTTGGTGTGATTGTGCTAATGGCAGCAGCCTACAGTTCGACTTAAGCGTTTGTTTATATTTGTTTTGTTTTGGGGGGCAAAGGTGGTACTTTACGGCTTACTCCTGGCTGTGATCAGGGATGCCTCCTGGAGGGGCTTGGGAACCATGTGCAGAACTGACAGTCTTTCAAACCAAGGAAAATTGCATTCAAGGCAAGTGAGTTAAATCCTGTATCACCTCTCCTCCCTAGCTTTTTCTCCTGGTAAGGGAAATATAAACACCTAGTTCCCTGTAATCCTCTACCTTAAAGTAGATTCGTTAATATTTTCCAGACTTGGTTGACTTATCTGGAAAACAAGAATAGTTTCATTCATTTCATAAACTAGAAATGACCATTACAGATAAACTAGAAATGACCATATACAGATAAGCTAGAAATGACCATATACAGATAAACTAGAAATGACCATATACAGATAAAGCATTAGTTTAATTGTATAATAAATATAGTAATAAAGCTACAGGGATGTATTATAGGTGCTATTTTGAATCTTGGATCTACCACTCACCATTTTTTTTTATGTAACAGGCAAGTTAACCCTTGCTTTGTATCAGTTTTCTCATCCTTAAAATGAATAACAGAAACACGTAAGATGAAGATTATCCTCAAAGAGTACCAAAGATCATGCATTTGAAGCATGTAGCACAGTATTGGTAGCTATCATTATTTTTTGTTGCTTATTATTAAGCAGTAAATTTAAATACAATGTGGAATTGCTTAGAACTTATGACTTCCTATTGAATGTGGTTCAAGCTCTAGTGGTTAGAATAATTATAAATTCAATCAAAACAGAAATTAATTACTTAAGGTCCAAAAGAAATTAGTAAACTCAGTGTTTTTCAATATCTGTGTCCTGAGGTTATAAATTATTCTTAGTGTGCCAGGAACACTTGGTGGAGAAAGAAGAAAGGTAATCAGAACAGCCAAGACAATGATATTATAAGACCCTCAAGTTCAGAACTTAATTATTTTAATTTTACCTGTTTATTCCTTTGTTTGTTCAAAGTAACATCCAGCAGTGCTCAGGGCTTACTCCTGGATCAGTGCTTAGGGATCACTTCTGGCAGTGCTTGGAGGACCTTGTGCTGAGGATTGAACCTGGGTCAGTTGTGTGCAAGGCAAATGCCTTAACCCATGGATCATCACTCCAGGCCCTGGTACTTTGTTTTAATGACAAAAACATTATTTTGTGATGAACAGAGTCATCACAAAATCTCTTATATTGTCTTATATTTTTGTTTTAGAGTCTCTGAATTTAGGGTGTCACCTGGTAATATTATGGGACATTGCAGGTCATCAAGTCTCAATCTCCATCATCCTATTGTTCCATGAAAGCCATAGGCAATAAATGGAAAAAGAGGTACATTAATACAAACAAACCTTCAAGTTATTGTTGTAGTTTGTTAGTCCCTGACTAGAGAATGACAAGCCTAGGAGAGTTGAACCTTGGGGTGAAAGACAGAAGCTGGTGGATAGAAAGCGCCCTGTGGATCCTATGTGAAGTTTGATTTTATTCTAGGAACAGAAGATTTCAAGGGCTTTAGAAAAATATACAATCAGATGTAAATAAGGCCAGTCCTCAGTGTTTCAGCATACCAGTTTTCAGATGTCTGTGAACTTTTGGCCCTATTTTACAACTTCCTCAATTGGGTCCCCTCCGAAGGAAATTCAAAGTAAGCATCTGACTGAGATGGCATCATCAGGACAAGTTCAATAGGTACAATCTATGAGCTTTGTAAACTTGGATATACTATGACTTTAGTACTAATTGCTGAAACACAGCCAGTAAGTAGGCTCAGTACCCCCAAAGCTTTAACCACTACTTTACTGACCCACTTGTACTATATTCAGTTGATTAGCATGCTGTACTTCTCAATGAAAACCATAATCACTGCAATTGAGTAGTCCCATACACATACCTACATTGGAATAACAATAATTATAAGAGCATGCCATTATTTTTTTAAATTTTTTATTATACCACCGTGAGACATACAATTACAAAGGTGTTCATAATTGGTTCTTGGTAATTCAGTATTCCAGCACCCATCCCTCCACCAGTGCCCCATTCCCACCACCAATGTACCCACACCCGCTACCACCTACCCCCAAGCTGCCTCAATAGCAAGTACCCGCTTGTCCTCTCTTTGTCTCTCTGTCTCTGTCTCTGCATTTCTCTCCCTCTTATTTTACACATTGAGACATGCCATTAATTTTAGTACCATGTTTAATGTTCATAGCGAACCTTTCAGAGAGCAAGTGTGATCAAACTATGTTTTTTTTTTTTTTTTGCAGTTTTAAAAGACTTTACTTATCACAGGTTCAGGCATACAAATCAGCAAAAGGAAAAGCCCAGTGCTTAGGATTCCAGGCTAGAACCCCAGCCACGTGTAGGCCAAGATGGCGGCCACCACGTGTAAAGGCCCTGTAAAAGGAGAAGAAGACAAGACTCCCAAGAAAGGTGAGCACTCACAAAGAGAGAGGCCCAAAAAGATCAAACTATGTTTTATTAAGGAAAGCAGTGGTAATCAAAATGTAAGATGATAACGGTAGTAGAGATGGGTTCTGAACTCACGTGTCATGAACTATGGTCAGGGGCACTTCACTGCTATCACATGGCATCTTACAGGAGGCAAATATGTTCAGAAGGTTTCTGTGGGCACAGAAACCTGGGAAGAGGAGAATTAAAATTTTATTTGCACCATGAGGTTAGCACAGCCTGAGGCATCCGTCTCATCAGATAAGAAAGAACCTTCACTCTAGTGGCTCCATGCTGGCCATGATCTTTGCACATACTTTGTGTGAGTTTCAAAATTAAATCCCAAAGATAATGTCCATCTTCCCACACTCGTCATGACAGTGGTTCCCATCATGATTCATCTTTCCCATCTGGTAATAATAAGATAGCAAATTGCTAAGTCTTTCCCTTTTTTTTAATGCCTTCACTCTAAAAACAAACAACAATAACAAATAAACACCAACAGCTAGAAAGTTAGTACTTACTTTTGCTTACAGATGACCCCAGTTCAAGCTCTAGTTCACATCTGATTTCCTGAGTACCACCAGGAGTGATCCATCCCTGAACACAGAACCAGGAGTAAACCCTGAGCATTGTGGGTGTGGCACAAACACCAAAACATAAGCAAATTAAAAAGCAACATCTGGAATGGAATACTTCTTAAGAACAGTCTGTGCCACTAACCAACCCTAACCTTTAACAGTGTAGACCAGGGCTCCTTCTGGAGGATAAAAACGTTGCATATGCCAAGGTGTGTTTGGAAATGCTTTAAGGAATCTTGGCATTTAGACTTCAAAAAGGGAAAAAGTGAAGAAAATACAACTTCTTTAATTAGGAACAAGGAAGCAGAACTAGAAGGAGTCTTCACCATGGAAGATGTTGAAAGGGCAGGAATAGGGTACAGGGCCCTTTGGGTTAACCCCAAATAAACAGCTGTTACATGCACTGCAAGAATTGATGCTTTTCTTGAAATAACTAACTGTTCCTAGGAGATGGAATTTGACCTGAATTATTATACCACAAAGTTTTAATGATTTTTTTCAGTGTGTTGCCAATGAATCATCATACGGGAATCTAAAAATTATTCAAAGTAGTCTTGACAACTAAGTCATTTAAACTTGATTTCCCCTCAGCCCCTGCTGACTTTGCGTAATATGAATCTCCTCACCTAGAAAGGATTTTTCATAACCAAATAATGGCTTTCACATGCATTTTCATAAGACAATGAATAGCATAATTCTTGTCCGTTATTATTTTAGCTAATTTGTATCAATGTATCAACCCCAGATCATGCTATTGATGTTGAAATGGAATAGAGTCCCAAAGTCAAAATTTCACTCAATGGAATCTACCGTAAGTGTGTGGGAGTCAGAAGTTAGGTAAAACAGAGAGAAAGGAACAGTGTACTAATAATTGTTGGAAATGATAATACCAACCTAGAACTGAGCATTGAATTTAGGCAAAGGGATATACATGATAACCTCTAAATGTATGTATTGCAAGCCACAATGCGTAAGAGAAGGAAGAGAGATGGGAGAAAGAGAGAGAGAGAGAGAAAGAGAGAGGGAAGAGGGCTAAGTGCCTGCCATAGATGCAGGCTTGGGGGAGGAGGAATCAGGGGACATTGGTGGTGGGAAATGGGCACTGATGCAGGGATGGGTGCTGGAACACTGTGTGACTGAAACCCAAACATGAGCATCTTTCTAATTGTATGTCTCACGGTGGTATAATAAAAAAAATTAAAAAAATAAAAACTTCACCCAATACCCTCTTTATGGTTTGTCCACTAAGATAGGGAAACCTGATAGTGTAGATAAAGAATTTCTTTCACAGCATTGATATAAGTAAACAAATGAATGTGTGGGTAGACACATCACAAGCTAATAAATTAAAGGCAAATATTGACATCTGAAGATTATATATCACCATGTTTATTGTATGGAAAGCACAATAAACTTCTTACAGGAAGTAAGAGAGTTTACACAAACATTTAGGTTTCTTGAAAAATCAGTAAGAGCAAGACAATCATTTCATTTCTATTTTTCCCCTTGTTCTGTAGAATGTTACTGGTCAACGAACTCATAATCAAACTTTTATGTTTTTTTTCTGTTTCTTTGAGCACTCTCAGATGAATGTGAATAATCTATGATTTTTCTTTATTTCAAAAACTTCGAATCCCACGATACAATTTTTTTTTTATTTTTAAAATTACAAAGATATACAATTAAAAAGTTCATATTTGGGTTTTGGTCAAACAGTGTTGCAGCACCCATCCCGGCCACCAGTGCCCATCTCCCACCACCAACTTCCCCGGTTCCCTCCCCCTCCCCCAGCCCTGCTCCATGGCAGGTTCTTTATTTCTTTCCATTTCTCTCTCTTTCTCTTTTCCTTCCCCTCCAGACTATGGATTACAGAACATACATTAAAGGGTTGTCATGTGTATCTTTTGCCTCTATTTAATGCTCAGTTCTAGGTTGGCATTAGTACCCTCAACAATTGTTAGCACACTGTTCCATTTTCTGTCTTACCCAGCCTCTGAATCCCACACGTTTGTGATAATTTCCACCTTTGACAGGACCTCCTGATATATGTTTCACTTGACCTTGGATATTGGTATCACAATATGTACCTATATATTTATGTTATGCAGATAAATGCAGTCATTCTGTATCTGTCTCTCTCCTTCTGGCTAATTTCGCTCAACATAATCCTCTCCATGTCCATCCATTTGTAGGCAAATTTTATAACTTCATTTTTCCTAACAGCTGCATAGTATTCCATTGTGTAGATGTACCAAAGCTTTTTTATCCAGTCATCGATTTTCGGGCACTCTGGTTGCTTCCAGATTCTGGCTATTGTGAATAATGCTGCTATGAACATAAAAGTAGGGATGGTGTTTCCGCTGCGTATTTTTGGCTTCCCAGAGTAGATTCCCAGGAGTGGTATCGCTGGGTCAAATGGGAGTTCAATTTCTAGTCTTTGGAGGTAAGTCCATATTGTTTTCCAGAAAGGCTGTACCAGCCGGCATTCCCACCAACAATGGATGAGTGTCCCCTTTTCCCCCACACCCACGCCAGCACTTGTTGTTCTTGTTCTTTTGAATATGTGCCAGTCTCTGTGGTGTAAAGTGGTATCTCATTGTTGTTTTGATTTGCATCTCTCTGATGATTAGTGATGATGAGCATTTTTTCATATGTTTTTTGCCATTCGAATTTCTTCCTTGCTGAAGTTTCTGTTCATTTCTTCTCCCCATTTTTTGATGGGGTTGTTTGTTTTCTTCTTGTAAAGTTCTACCAGTGCCTGATATATCCTGGATATTAACCCCTTATCAGATGGGTATTGGGTGAATATTCTTTCCCATTCTGTGGACTGCTTTTTGTATCTTAGTCACTGTTTCTTTTGAGGTGCAGAAGCTTTTTAGTTTCATGTAGTCCCATATGTTTATCTTTTCTTCTAGTTGCTTTGTTAGTGATGTTTCATCTTTGAAGATGCCTTTAGCTTCAATGTCATGGAGGGTTTTTCCTATATTTTCTTCAATGTACTTTATGGATTCAAGTCTGATATTGAGATCTTTAATCCACTTTGATCTGATTTTTGTGCATGGTGTTGGAGCACAGGTCCAAATTCATTCTTTTACATGTCGCTGCCCAGTTTTCCCAACACCACTTATTGAAGAGAGGCTTTCCTTACTCCATTTTAGACTCATTGCACCTTTATCAAAGATTAAATGATCATGTGTTTGAGGTTGGGTGTCAGGATACTCAATACTATTCCATAGGTCCACAGGTCTGTTTTTTATTCCAATACCATGCAGTTTTAATTACTACTGCCTTGTAGTACAGTTTGAAGTTGGGTAAGGTGATGCCTCCCATCTTCTTTTTCCCGAGGATTGCTTTAGCTATCCTTGGGGGTTTATCGTTCCATACAAATTTCAGGATTGTTTGGTCAATTTCTTTGAAGAATGTCATGGGTATCCTTATAGGGACTGCATTGAATCTGTACAGAGCTCTAGGGAGTATTACCATTTTGACAATGTTGATTCTCCCCCCATCCATGAGCAGGGAATATGTTTCCATTTCCTTGTGTCCTCTTTTATCTCTTGGAGCAGTGTCTTGTAGTTTTCTTTATACAGGTCCTTTACACACTTGGTAAGTTGATTCCTAGGTATTTGATTTTCTGTGGCACAATTGTGAATGGAATTGTTTCCTTAATATCCCTTTCTTCTCTTTTCGTTATTTGTATATAGGAAAGCCACCGACTTTTTTGTGTGTTGATTTTGTATCCTGCCACTCTACTATATGTGTCTATTGTTTCTAGGAGTTTTTGGTAGAGAGTTTTAGGGTTCTCTAGGTATAATATCATGTCATCTGCAAATAATGATAGCTTGACTTCTTCCTTGCCTATCTGGATGCCCTTGATGTCCTTTTCTTCTCTGATTGCTATGGCAAGTACTTCCAGTACTATATTGAATAA